>VHIU01000109.1:0-93247 GCA_010577795.1 Isatis tinctoria
AATTATATCTAATGTTTGCTTGCTGAAATAGAATTGCTTTTGTTTTCCAGAAACATATAAATTATTATTATATAGTTTTATAATTTAGAAAACTATCTTTAGTATCACAAACATATAATTTAATTTAATAGTAAGTTAATCAATTATTATGTCTTTATGTTTACACAAATTTGGATATTCTTTAATGCGATTTTTTTTCTAATTTGGAAAGAATATAATTTTATAGATTAAAATGTAAGTAGTTAACTAAATAGTTTCTAATATTTTTTTGAATTGTGGTTGGTGAAAGTATTTTCATAATATTGATATCTAATCAAGAAATTTGATTTAACTACAGAATCTCTGATATCCTTAATATACTAAAGCACAAGTCACATGGCCAATCAGATTCTGGCACGTGGCTTGTGCTTTAGTTTTTTTTATAAAAAAATTCTGCCGAAAAAAGTAGTGTGTCGAATTAAAAAAAAAAAAAACCTGATTTTGCTTTGAAGATGGCCGACACCACTCTTCTTCTTCTTCCCTAATTTTCTGAAGAAACCACCACCACGTTTACGGACCACTACGTTGATAACCACCACCATGTACATCCAATCCCTAAACTCCTTCTTCTCCTATATATTCTGTAACAAATTGTTGGAATCGATTTTTCTGCCGTTTCTACTTCTCCTTCTTCTTTTTCTTCTAATTCTCCTAATCTTTTTCTCTCTTCTTTGTACCGATTTAAACTAATCTCTCTCTCCTTCTTCAACAAGAAGCCACCAAACAAAATTAGTGAGAATTAGTTATTTGTATGATGGTTCCAGGTTTAGGAGAAACTTGACCAACAAAAAACTTTTTGTTTGGTGGGAAAAAGTTTTAAGTAGAGATCCAGAAAGTCTATCACGGCATCATCCATGTACTCATAAACATTCAAATTGTTATAAGAGGTGTTTTTTCTTTTGCTTCTTTCGATCGCTTCTGTCTCCGTCGGGAAAAAAAATCCGTCGAACCGTAAGTCTATCTCTCTTTCTCTCTGATTCGTCGTTTCCATTTCTGCGTTTAGCGTATCAGGTTCGATTTCTGATGTTAAATTCACGGAATTTTTCCTCTTTATTCGTTTGTGTTTACGAGAAATGGGGGGCTTTTGGTTCTTACGGCTATGTAATTGTTTCTCAGGGTCGTGGCTTCGTTTGGTTGAAGGAAGTTATGTATTCGATTTCCAAGTTCCTGCGAAGGTAAAAAAGCTTCTTAATTTCTAGATTTCTATGGTTTTGTTTAATTCTCACTTATTCTAAGAGCTCTCGTGTTTACCGAGTGTTTAATTTGGATTTGCTTTTCTTAATTTGTGTCTTTTAGGAGTCAAAGTAACTTGCACCATCTTCATTTGGTGCGGTCAGTAAACTAGAGATAACAGTTGCTGACAAAGAGAGTGCTTTCGCATCATCTGGATTGACTTTTAGTAATAAATCCCAATGTTTATTCAGACGCTATTCCGTGAGATATGTGATTTCGCGCTTCATTGGCATCAATAAGCTCTCTTCTATAGCTGATGCAACTGACAAAGGAGTTGAGGAAGAGAAGGAAGAGGAGGCGTTTCCTGTTTCTGGGGATGTAGCAGAGGAAGTTGAAAATGATTCTGTATTTGATTCTGAGCTTGGTAGCGACGTAGATGCGTGTGGTGATGGACCGATGGTCTTGAAGTGGAAGTGGAGCATTCAAAAGAGGGGAAAACAAAAAGCAAAGAGCTCGCTGTGAGTTGTTTGAATCCATTGTTGCATGTAAATCAGTGAAAAATGCTCTTGAAGCTTGGGTCAAAGAAGGCAAAGATTTGAGTCAAGCTGAGGTTTCTTCAGCTCTTTTTTAATTATCCATTTAACCTTAAGCTTTTTTTTTTTTTTTTTTGTCAACAACCTTAAGCTTTAGACTCCATAAGTAAACTACTAAAGAAGAACTATTCCACCAGGTTTGTTTTAATTAAAAAATTTGTTTTTAACTTCTTTTTCCTTTATAAACCTACTTTTTAATGTATCTCAAACTTCTTAAATGATACAGTTCAATTAGTTTATTTATACAGATAATAATATTATTTAAAAATGCTAATATTACCAACTGAGCCAATGGTAATTAATTTTTATTTTTAGGCATTTTCAATTTTTAAATTATGATTTATAACTTAATTACATATTATTTATTTTTTTAACATAAGTTTTACAGATAATAATAATAATACTTAAAAAGATTAATATTCCCAAATGAACAAATGTTAATTAATTTTTCTTTTTCACCAATTTTCAAAATTAAAATTATTATTTTTTATTAATTCAATCTATATTTAATTTTTTAACTATTTATACGGATAATAATAATATTACTTAAGAATCCTAATTATAACAGTATAATTGTATAAGCCAATGGTAATAAATTTTTGTTTTTAAGCGTTTTCAAATTTTAAATTATGATTTATATTGATTTACATAATATTTATATTTTTAATTATTTTTACAAATATTAATATTACTTACAAATTCTAATTCCCATGCAAGGCATGGGCTAAATACTAGTTAAATATATTGTAATCAGATATTTTTGTAAAGTTTTGTTATGGAAATCAGAATATAATTAATATAATTACTTTTTAAATTCATTTCAAATATTGTTTTTTGAATTGAAAATATTTAATATAGTTTTAATATATGCTAAGAGCGGATAACATTTATTGTTGATTTTTGTTTTTATATTTTCTATTTTGGATAAAGATATATTTGTGTAGGTCATAATTTGAGAAGTGTTGCTAATTTTATTTTGAATTGACTATAATAATATATAATTTATATTAATTTCATATTTATAGTATGATTATATAATATGTCATCGATTTATATATATATATATATATAGTTTTAATTATTTTAATATATGAATATTACAGTTTGAAAAAATTCATAGACCCATTATATATATATATATTTGAATGTAATTTTCACATTTATAAAAAAATATATGATAATCCGTTAATTTATTAGTTATTTTTAATGTCATAGAAGATCAATTAAATATCTTAACCCATATTATTGTTATTTAAATATTTTAATAATAGAAACTATAAAAACTCTGTAATTATATATTTAAGAAAATTAACTTCACTTTGTACAATAGTTTATCTTATTTATAATAATTATCTTATTTTAAATGAAAGTAATTTCACATTTATGGAAATAACCCGTTTATTTAATTTGTTATGTATTATATATATATATATATAATCAAATTTTATTGCATAAAATCGTTTTACATAAAATCTAAAATATCGTTTTACATAAAATCTAAAATATAATATTTTAAATATGTTTAAAAAGAAATTTAGATTCTATTTGATTTAAAAATATATTATGAGATTTTGTTTTGATTTAGTTCTGATTTAATTTTTAATTATAATTGACAATTATCATTTGACTAAAATACCATTAATGAACAATTGAAAAAACCATTAAAACACAATGACATTTTATGTAATATAACACATGCTTAAAGGTTTTTTCTATAATGTAACATGAATTAATAGTATAATGAATATAGGTATTGTTGAAATGTAGTTACAAAAGAGAGATCTTGTATTTAATAAGATCATAACTTGATTTATGGTTTTTAATGTGATGGAGAGAATATAGTAAGGTATCGAAGAAGATAGCAATAAAGATATCTTCTCGGTATAAACTTCATGTTATATATTAAATATTCAGAATATAGGTATTGTAGCAAATTTAGTTACAATCGTGTTGATTAGGTGATATACATTCGATTCATTGTTAAGATTTAGATATCTGAATATTTGAAATTGAGACAATAAACTGCAATATAGAGATTGATAAGATATTGTGATATATATATATATATATATGATCGCAAATAAGAGTTCGATCGTAATATTCATTTATTTATGATTTTGGCCATATAAGATATATTCCTATATATTGTATAAGAATAAAACTTATGTATAATATGTATAATAAAAATGAATCATCCTACAAGACTAGTTTTTGTAAACTTATGTATAATAGTACAGATTTTAATCAAAACGTATGTATAATCAAAATGTTACATGTTTTTGTAGGATGATTAAATAGTATAGATTGTGGTACATGTTCAGAAGAAAACTTAAAAGAATTATGTATAATCAAAACTTATGTGTAATCAAAATGTTACATGTTTTTGTAGGATGATTAAATAGTATAGATTTTGGTACATGTTCATAACACAACTATACACGTATAATAATAATAATTCAGGGTCGAATATATCATGTTTGGCTAGGTTGTGTTCATAATCACGTGTTGTGGACAGGTTTGATAGCTTTGATCAATAATTTCATGTATAATAATAGTAAATAAGAGTATATCCATAACATAATAACAATAAATAAGAGTATACAATCGTATGTGACTAATAAGTGAGATTGAGAGCCATTTACAAATGACACAATTACCATTAATGAGTATTTTAAAACCAAATAAAATCAGTGGCACAATCTGTAATATAACACATGTCACAAGGTTAATTCAAAAAAAGTTACTGTTTTAATATAGTAGATTTATATATTTCAGTTACTAGTGATGTAGATTGAGACAAAGAAAAAAAACACTTTTTGTTTGCAATATATATTGTTAATTACTCTAAAAAAAAAACCACCACTAGATCGCCCACGATCATTTTTGCTATGACAGTTTGAACCCTAATTATAGTACGTATGTAGTAATAATTACCAGACATCATTGATCTTCACAAAATCAAATCTTGAATGAAAGATATGCAAATTGAATTATGGCATTTCTGTAAAGAAAACTTCTGAGTCATCGGGGATCATGATGACACATAATTACGTATTTCGTCATTAATATCCATAAACTTAAGTAAAAGTCATCATTAATCCTTGGAGATTTATTTATCGTATACATGGAATACCCGTTCACTTTATGGGGTTTTTTTTTTTTGTTACACTTTGTGGACATAATCATACTCGACACTCCATCTCTGTAATGTCTTCAAATCGCATGTAATTATAAGTTCAACTCTGTATAGTATTTAGAAACTATTTTTACGCTTCTCAAAACCATAAAAAAATTCGTTGTGTTTTAACAAAAAACGAAGAAGAAGAATATTGTGGATTTTGTTATAATAATACTGATAATTTATTATATCGGAAATAATAAATAAAGACAAAAAATTTATTACCCGCAGAGTAAATGATACTGAGATATGAAGAAGGAGACGAGAGAGAATTTCCTTTTGATTATATGAGAAAATTGGTGTGTTCTTACAACGATCGAAACGATCGAATATATAGAAAATGAATTACTGTGCAAATAGTGACGTGGGCTCCACATGCGCGAATAATTCGCTTCTTTCAGCGCCGTTGTTATTGACATTTGTAACACTCCCCCTTGAAGACCAATGTCACGATCGCTTTTTGCTCAACGCCTTTGTTGCCTCGTTAAAAACCTTAAAAAACCCAATGGGAAAAAAAACCAAAGTAAGGTAAAAAGAGTAAAACTGCGCAAGCTCCCCCTTGATTAAGGTTGTCTTAGAGATCTTGTTGACGACGCATTCCAATACTATGTACATGATTCCTGAACATAGTGGTGGGTAGTGATTTTGTGAAAAGATCAGCTGCGTTGTCGCATGAACGGACATATCTCACTTCAATCTCCTTATTCTTCTCGAGTTCTTGGATGTACATGAACAACTTCGGAGGTATATGTTTCGTTCTATCACTTTTGATATATCCTTCCTTCGTTTGAGCAACGCATGCAGCATTATCTTCGTATAAGATAGTTGGTTCCGTATCTCTGAGAATCCCACTGCTTGATCGGATGTGTCGGCTTATTGATCTCAGTGAGACACATTCTCTACTTGCTTCATGAAGTGCAATAAATTCAGCATGATTCGAGGAAGTAGCGACCAGTGTCTGCTTCTGAGAACGCCAAGATATAGCAGTGCCTCCGATCGTGAAAACGTATCCCGTTTGTGATCGGGCTTTGTGTGGATCCGATAGGTATCCTGCATCTGCAAAACCGACCATTTTACCTTTTGAATTTTTAGGATAAAATAATCCTAAGTCAGTGGTCCCTTGAAGGTAACGGAAAACATGTTTAATTCCATTCCAATGCCTTCGCGTAGGGGACGAACTGAATCTTGCCAAAAGATTAACAGCAAATGATATATCAGGCCGTGTGCAATTTGCAAGGTACATCAGAGCTCCAATTGCACTTAGATATGGTACTTCAGGACCAAGTATCTCTTCGTTTTCCTCATGTGGTCGGAATGGATCATTTTCAATATTAAGTGACCTTACGACCATGGGAGTACTGAGTGGAGTTGCCTTATCCATGTTAAATCTTTTTAACACTCTTTTGATATATGTGGATTGGTGCACAAATATACCCTTTTCAGAATGCTCAATCTGAAGGCCAAGACAATACTTTGTCTGCCCGAGATCTTTCATCTCAAATTCTCCTTTTAAATAATCTGATGCTTTCTGTATCTCATCATGAGTTCCGATTATGTTTAGATCATCAACATATACTGCGATTATTACAAATCCAGTTTCTGTTTTCTTAATGAAAACACATGGGCATATAGGATCATTTACATATCCTTCTTTTGTTAAATGCTCACTGAGACGATTATACCACATACGTCCAGACTGCTTTAACCCATATAATGATCTTTGCAATTTTATTGCACATAACTCTTTTGGTTTAGAACTTAATGCTACAGGCATTTTAAATCCATCAGGAACTTTCATGTAGATATCTGTATCTAATGATCCATATAGGTATGCCGTAACGACATCCATAAGACGCATTTCTAGATTTTCATCAGTCGCCAGACTCATCAAGAATCTGAACGTGATTGCATCCATAACAGGAGAATACGTTTCCTCGTAGTCTATTCCAGGTCTTTGTGAAAAACCTTGGGCTACGAGACGAGCTTTATATCTCGTGATCTCATTTTTCTCATTTCGTTTGCGAACGAAAACCCACTTAGATCCAACTGGTCTCACATCTTTGGGTGTGAGCATAATGGGTCCGAAAACCTCTCGTTTATTAAGCGAGTCAAGTTCGACTTGTATTGCATCTTTCCATTTTATCCAGTCATGTCTTTTTTGACATTCATACATAGACTTTGGCTCTCGATCTTCATTTTCCTCATTTATTTCTTGTGACACAAGATATGAGAAAACATCATCGAGATCATCTATTTCTTTTCTTTTCCATATCTTTTGATTATGGATATAATTTATAGAAATCTCATGATTTTCTTCGGGATTTTGATGCTCTACATTATCATGGGTCTCATGATTTGTTTCCTCCAAAGTACTTTCTGCTACTTTGGGTGTTTCATGAGTTTCAACTTTCTTTTGTTTCTTATGATTCTTAGTTTTAGAACCAACGGGCCTGCCACGCTTCCGGCGTGTTTCAGACTCACGTGTATCATCTGCTTTCCCACGTTCTTGTGGTATTTCAATACGAGCAGGAGCATTTGCAGCTGGTATATGAGATTTAGTTACCGTTTTGGTATCCGCAAATGCATCTGGTAGCTGATTTGCTATACTTTGCAAATGCACAATTCGTCGAACTTCCAGTTCTGACTCTTTTGTAGGAGGATCAAGGTGTAACAAGGATGGTACACTCCACTTGATTTCCTTTCCTACTTGCTTATTTTCTCCCCCTAGAACTGGGAACACTTTTTCATCAAAGTGACAATCGGCAAAACGTGCCGTAAAGACATCACCTGTCTGTGGTTCTAGGTATCGTACAATTGATGGAGAATCACAACCAACATATATTCCCAACCTTCTTTGTGGTCCCATCTTTGTGCGTTGTGGTGGTGCTATAGGCACATATACTGCACAACCAAAGATTCTGAGATGGGAAATATTTGGTTCTCGACCAAATGCCAACTGAAGTGGGGAATACTTATGGTATGCACTTGGTCTTATCCGAATCAGTGCTTCAGCATGCAAAATAGCATGTCCCCATACAGAGGTTGGAAGTTTAGATCTCATGATCAACGGTCTTGCAATCAATTGCAGACGTTTAATTAATGATTCAGCCAAGCCATTTTGAGTATGAACATGAGCTACAGAATGTTCAACTTCAATTCCCGTTACCATACAATAATCTTTGAATGCTTGGGATGTGAATTCACCAGCGTTGTCTAATCTAACTCTTTTAATGGGATAATCAGAAAACTGAGTTCGCAGTTTGATTATCTGAGTTAGAAATCTCGCAAATGCCATATTTCGAGATGATAATAGACAAACGTGTGACCATCTACTGGATGCGTCAATTAATACCATAAAATAGTGGAATGGTCCACAAGGTGGATGTATTGGTCCACAAATATCGCCTTGAATTCTTTCAAGAAACTTTGGTGATTCTTTATCAATTTTACTTGGTGATGGCCTTATGATCAACTTACCAAGGGAGCATGCTGCACATGTCATTTTATTCCCCTGATAAATCTCATGGATTTTCAGTGAATGACCATGTGAGCTCTCAATGATTTTCCGCATCATTGTGGTGCCTGGGTGTCCAAGGCGATCATGCCACAATGTGAAATCCTCAGGATTTCTTTTGATCACAAGGTTTGATTCAATTGCATCTATATAAGTATGGTGCAAACCAGAAGGGAGTTTTGGGAACTTCTCCAAAATATGCCTTTTGCCAGATATATCAGAAGTTATATACAAATACTTCTTTCCATTCTCAGTTGCAGACTGAGTATCATATCCATGAAGGTATATGTCATTAAAACTCAACAAATTCCTTTTGGAATTCGGAAAATACAAGGCATTGTTTATGGAAATTTTTGTTCCATTAGGCAACATAAAGTTGGCTTTGCCAATTCCTTCAATCACGTCTGCAGGACCTGAGATTGTATTGACAATTATCCTTCTTGGTTTTATATCAGAGAAATATTTATTTTCTCTTAGAATAGTGTGCGTTGTTCCACTATCTATTATGCAAATTTCTTGCATTTTCTTGGATTTTATTCCATCCGCATTTTGATCCATTTCTGTAATTAAGACAAAGATCAATAAAGAGAAAGTGAAATTTATTCATAGAAACACACATGATAATTATACATTAGTAATTATAAGAAACCAACATTATTTGTTTAAAAACTGAAAAAATGTAATAATTATACATGGCATTATTGGAGACTATTCAGCAGTCTCATTACAAGCATTTCCGTAATTCTCTTCAGGAGTGGTCTCAGTCGAGCTCATTCATAAAGTCTGAAGAGTCGAGGTACGATGTACCAGCAAAGTCTTCTGTGAGGTTCACCTCCTTTGCTTTTCCTTTTAATGACTCTTTGTACAACTTACAAAGGTGTGGAGGAGTACGGCATGTACGAGACCAATGCCCTTTGCTTCCGCATCTGTAGCACACTGTCTCACGCTTCTGGGTGATATCCTCTTGAGTTTCTTTCTCTTTGGATTGATGTTCAGATCGGATCCATTTGTTAGATCATATCCCCTTAAAATTATAAGCTCTTCCACGTCCGCGATTAAATCGACGGCCACGACCCCGATAACTTTGGAATTTTCTTCCAGAATTTTCCACGGCCGTAGCATTCACTTCAGGGAATGCTTTGGCTCCCGTAGGTCGAGAATTGTGGTTTTTGATTAGGAGCTCATCATTCTTCTCTGCGAGAATGAGCGTCACTATCAATTCCGAGAACCTTGTGTACCCACATCTTCTATATATTTTTGGCAAGACATGCTGCTCTTTATGAAATGTGAGGTATGTCTTCTCAAGCATTTCATCTTCGGAGATAGAGTGACCACAATATTTCAATTGTGACACTATTCTCAACATAGCAGAATTGTAGTCTGCAACCTTTTGAAAATCCTGAAACCTCAGGTTCTTCCACTCTTCCAGAGCGTGAGGAAGATTTACTTCCCTCTGGTTGTCAAACCTCTCTTTTAAGGCTTGCCACAGTTCAGCTGGGTCTTTTATGTGCGCATAGTCATGCGTTACATTTTCATCAAGGTGTTGCCTTAAGAAAATTATCGCTTCAGCTTTATTTTCAGCGGGCGATTTATTTCCACTTTTGATAGTGTCTGTTAGCTTTTTCATTTCCAGATAAAGCTCAACATTTGTAATCCAAGCGATATAGTTTGCTCCAGTAATTTTGAGAGCCGGGAACTTGAGCTTTTCAATGTTTGCCATTTTGATTTTCTAAAACAAAATCATAAAACTTTATTAGTGCGGTAATAATAACTCATTTAAAATGAGCCGTTTACATGAATAATCCAAGCAATTACAAGGAAAAAACAATGCACAAAAAGTAAAACAACGATTAAGGAAAATTCTGCCGGAGTAAAATCTCCCATGCAAAGACCATAAATCGATGTAAAAGTTACAATCGCACATAAAATTAAAAGCAAACGGATCATCATTCTCATCATTCTTACAAAAAAATAGATGAAAAATATTTGTGAAATATTTGAGAGAAGAAGAGAGAAGATATGAAATCGATGAGTGAAATGAAATGAGTGAGGGATGAGTTTATTTATAGATCGAAAAACACTGTTCATAGCCGTTGAAAATCACTGTTCATAGCCGTTAGATGTAGCCGTTGGAGAGTAAAAATTTTATGAAAAAATCTTTGTGACCGTTATGAAAAATCTACCGGAAAAACTGAAATTTTTTTTTATTAAATCCGTAATACTTCTTCCCAGTTGGACAAGAAGGTGCTCTTTAACGGAACAGGGGTTCCTGGAGATGTACGTTGATATGAGTCTAGATTTATTCGCCTGAGGAATAAATGAGACCGCAATCTTATTTTGAACACAAAAATATGCATATTTAATTTATAACGATTATAATATAAACAGATATATAATCAGAAAATTATAGTGAAATAATCATCCACATTGAAACAATAAATAAATATGCGGTGGCTTAGCCATCCATTTAACAATAAAATTATACAGGTGGCTCAGCCATCCATTATAACATTAACAATAAAATTATATAGGTGGCTCAGCCATCCATTATAATATTAACAATAAATAATTATGGTGGATTAACAACCATAATATAAAGCGGTAAATTATTAACGAGGCGACAAACCGCTCCCATATTAATATTAAGTAAATAATGGTGCGTTAAACAACCATTACAATAATAATAAATTATTATATAGGCGGGTATCCCGGCCATTATAACAGAGTAAATATTACATATATATATAGCCCATATCGTAGAACGATCGTGCTGATAACGTGTTATAATAATACTGATAATTTATTATATCGGAAATAATAAATAAAGACAAAAAATTTAATACCCGCAGAGTAAATGATACTGAGATATGAAGAAGGAGACGAGAGAGAATTTCCTTTTGATTATATGAGAAAATTGGTGTGTTCTTACAACGATCGAAACGATCGTATATATAGAAAATGAATTACTGTGCAAATAGTGACGTGGGCTCCACATGCGCGAATAATTCGCTTCTTTCGGCGCCGTTGTTATTGACATTTGTAACAGATTTATCCTATTTTTAAGAGATAGAAACACGAAATTACATATATCTAAACTACCATACAGTGATGGACTAAGGCCCAGAAGGCCTTCTATAATACTGCTAAGGTCCATTATTCATATCAGTCTACATATGCCCTGATTATTGGCGAAAAATAATCTCATTTTTAAGTAAATGGTTTAGAGTTTAGACTATAGTTTGGTTAGTTTCTGATGAAAACATTATTCAGAATAGCCGATTGTTGAGTACGATATAATCCTTACCTCTAATATTGGAATGGTGGAATAGTAAAAAAAATTTCGCTAAGCATGTGGAGTTGGTTCAGCATGAGCTTTATATAAGGTTAAAAATAAGTTCACAAATTGTATCCTTTCAAGATCTTGGTATCCGCTACAGCTCTGCGGTGATTTACAATGTCAGAAGTTTTAGCGGTTTATAAGAAGAAACGTATGAAACGTTTTTACTGAAGCCAAGAACGTGGAAGAGCCGAAATGTTCAAATTACAATGCATTGGATTTCATGCTTAGGGAGGATCTCTTCTTTATAACATTTAAACTTATCAGACTCCAAAAGTTGTTGTACAGCAACCATATCAGGAAGCGCAAAATAGCTTCAGATTCTTTTTAGTCTTAAGCAGCCCGTGTCATACATCTATCAAGCGACAAATCATTTGCCGAAATACCATTTTGAGAATACTGTTTTTGAACTTACTTAAGAATCTGCATTGGTTTACTAGTTTGCTTCCCTCTTGACTAAATGTCAATAATATTTTTAGATAGCATATTTCTTCTTTTTTTGAGGTGTCAGAGTGATAACATTCATTAAATAGTCCAGATTTTTTTTTTAATTATTAATATGGTGGTGATGTGTAACCACATTTTAAAGAGTTGTAGAATTCTTGAACACTCAACTATATAAACTACACGATGCGTCTAGTGCGCTTTAGCACTTTGAGAGAGAAATGGAGAAAAAATCTCTGACGATTCAATCTTTGCTCATTTTTTGGGATCAAATCTTGCTGTGGAATCTTTTTTTCCTCAAGCAACCGTTACTCAGACTGGTAAACTAAAAACATAGAAACCGCCTTGCTTTTCTTCTTCTGTTCGTTTTTTTTTTCCAAGAATGTGAAATTCATTATGAAAATGAGACTTGTTTGTAATATACAAAATAGAAAGCCTTTCTAGGAGCTCCTTTGGCAAAAAAATAAAAACAAGGGAGGGTCCTAGTGATTAATTGTACTTCTTACGACAAAGCAAGCCAAGTTTGCATGAGGTCAGTGAAGTGTTTCCGAGATCTCTTGGCAAGAATTGCATCTCGTGTTAGCCGGTCAATGGATCTGAAAATGACTTGTGGCGTTGAGGAGACGTTGTTGTGAAGACGGTTGTTCCTTTCTCCCCAGAGCTTGTATATTGTGGCATGAGCCACTAGTCTTTGTAAGGTTCTGGGCGAGACGTTGTCCTTAAGGCCCAGCCAATCCGAGAATGCTTGCCAAGTGTGGGAAGCCATGGGCCGGTAGCCAAGTCGACGCAAAACAATATCCCATACCTGCTCACTCACAGTGCATCGCATGAACAAATGGTCCCTTGTTTCTTCATAAATATCACAGAGGCAGCAAGTCTTCGCCAGACGAGACCGAGTAGGTAGGCGATCGAGGTAAGTGATCCACATGATGAAAGCATGCCGTGGAATTGCACCTTTGTACCAGACGTTTGCACACCACGTCTGAATGTTCGATCGTGGCCTTAAGACGTCCCAAGTTTTAGATGCAGAGAAGCTTGGAAGCTCTTCCTTGTCCACATACCAAAAGAAAGAGTCAGTGGCAGTGGAGACCGAAGGAAGCGGGATTGTTGTCAGGTAGATCTGTAAAGCTTCAGCAGCATGTGAACGAGCCCCTCGCAAGTTCTAACCTGAGACCGAGCAAGCCGTTCGAACTGTTGAGTAGAGCGGTATCATAAGATCCCTTGGTCCCGTTGGGCTATAGAAGCAAATCAAGGGTTCGAGAGGGGTCCAATGATCCCACCAGAAGCTTTTTCCTCTCCATTACCAACTCTTACCTGCAGGAATCTAGAAGCCAGAGGACGCAGGTTTAACAATGATTTCCAAGTCCATGAGGTGTGTTTTGTCACATCAATGCTCCAAAAGTTATTGTCCTGCAGGCGGTGGGCTCTCATCCACAAAGACCAAAGAGAATTATTGCGAACAAATAGAAGCCAAATCAACCGAAGGCATAAAGTAATATTCCACATTTTGAAGTTCCTTAGGCCCAAACCGCCTTCATTTTTGGGGAGGCATACCGTGTCCCATGAAACCTTATTGGTAGCCTTTCTTATGATATCTCCGCTCCAGAGAAATCGAGAGCAAAGGGACTGAATCTTTTTAAGGCAACCAGATGGAAGAATGAAGGCATATGCCCAAAAATTCACCAGGCCATAGATAACGGATGAAATGATCTCCCTTCTGCCGGCATATGATAGAGCTTTTGCACTCCACGATGTGAACTTTGAAGAGATCTTGTCGAGAAGAGGTCTATAGTCGGAGATTCTCAGCTTTCTATGCATCAACGGAAGCCCCAGGTAGCGAATTGGCATTGAAATGAAGCAGAAGCCTTGACCAGATATGTCATCGGTTTCAGATTGGGTCAACCCCGCCGTATAGAGTTCTGTTTTTCTCCTATTCATTGAGAGACCAGACCACTGAGAGAATGTATCAAAAGTTTCCGCAATACTCTTTAAGGATTCCTTCTCTCCGTCAAAGAAAACCATTATATCATCTGCAAACGCAAGATGAGTAGCCTGAGGTGCTGAAGCGTTAGGGTGGTAGCCAATCGAGCCATCACTGTAATACCCCGATACCAAAGCGGAAAGCACGACGGAGAGAAATATTTTCTGATGGAGGATCAGAACAATTTTAAAAATTCTGGAACTTGGAGAGTAGATGCACAAGGAGTTAAGGAAGCCATTACAAAAATATTCAAGTCAATAAACATTTCAAGGCAGCACAGAAAAATCATGGAAGATCGTTTTGCGAGGAAAAAGGACTAATCGGAGGAATAAATTCAAATGGAGGAGTTATGAGTATTAATAAATTCAGGGGATTTTTCACAAGACACTAGACACCAAGAGTAAGCTTTGGGACGTGGAATATCAGTATTTGGACATCGGATGCATAAGTTATGAAATTATTTCCAAGAGGGTACGAAAAGAAGTACATGGAGAAGAATAATTCCAAAAGGGGAGCTCCGGTTATCTAAAAATTATGAAATATGGAGGGATCATAAAGGACATATAGAATAAGCATCAGAAAAAGACAGAGCAATTTTTGGATAAAAGAATCGTCAGATATGGATTTGTCTTCTCCAAAGGTGTTAGGTGGAAGCTTGCAACAACTAGAGTCCAAGGGAATATTCTGCATGACCAGTTTCGACCAATGCATGATATTTCTACATTTGATGACTAAAAAGAAATACAAAAAATGTCTGAAAAGTTTTTATAGAGCAGAAGTCAGTTGGGAAAATGATTATGTGGGAGAAATTAGAAGAAAATATGGTTTAATTGAAGAATTGTGCATGAAGAGGACAAGTGGAGGTGGGATGGACGAAATTAGTGACACTTTGAGTTTAATCTTCTCAACTCCAGGGATTATGTGTCAAGCTAGTAGGAGATCAACCCACTAACTCCAGACTTCACTCTTCACTTCTCTCTTCCTATATAAACCAAGTGCTCTCCTCTCCATTCCATTCTTTTGCCAAAGCTCAGATCAAAGAGATTCTCTGTGTTTTTAAAGTGAGAGTAGTGATAGTACGAGAGCTAGGCGTGGGCTAAGGGAGGTTTCTTGTTGGTGCTTATGTGAATCTTGTTGCTCTCTTCCTCTTCTCTCTTTGCCAATTTTTCCAAGGTGGGTTTCAGTGTGTGGTAGCCCTTCTCCACTCTTTTTCTACATCATTATGTTCATGCATGGTGTTGTAGGCAAGACTGGGTTGGAATTTTCATGGTTTCTTTCTCTCTTAAAAACCAATTTCTTGCTTGAGTGATGAGTAAAGTTGTTGCATGTTAAGTATTGCTTGAAAATGATTTAGTAAAGAATCTCCAGAGTTATTTCAGATAATTTTCAAAGTTATTTTTCTTCTGGAGAATTTATTTCAAGTTTTAAATTGAGGAAGTTGTCTTTGATTTCTAAAAAAATAAATCTTGGTTTTCTAAACTTGAAACTCTTGGGTTTAAGTAAGGATAGTTGCTTGAGTTCATTGCATGTAAGTGTTTAAGAAGGAGAAAGATGGTAGTAGTGTTTATGTTCATGCATGTAGTTGATAAGTGAGTCTTAAGTCTAGTGAGTTGCATGCATGCATGAGGAAGTAGAAAATTGAATTGATAGATATTTCTTTTGCATGGTAGAAAGGTGATTAAGCTAGAGATTGTGTAGATTTGTGCATGTGATTTAAGAGTTAGTATTTTAGAAATTATTTGAGTAAGTTCCTCTTTAATAATCAGTTAGTATGAGTATTAAGAGAATTTTATTTGAATTTTAAAGGCTAGAAAATTGAGTAGAGTTTAAGATATTGTATGAATGAATAAGTAAATTTTAGCTAGTATTTAGCAGTGAGTTATTTTAGTATTTTCATTTAGAAAGCATGTTAGGCAAGATTAAATTGATATATTTGAATTTGGATATAGTTTGAATTAGTAAAGGTATTCTAATTACTATTAGGTTGTATGTGTAGTAATCTGTAGAATTGTTAGTATTGTTAATTATTGCTTAAGGTAAATGAAAGTGTGATAGATTATAAGAAGTCACCATAGGTTGCATGCTTAGTAATTTAGACTTTGCTAGAATTGTTAGAGATATTAAGAGAATTGGATAGTACGTTAGAGAATTATGAATTTAATAGAATTGTTAGTTTTAAGTAACTATAGATGGCATGATTGTGGTTTTGGTGTAGTAATCAGTTGCATTTGGGATTAAGAAGTATGTTAATTTGGATTAAAATGGAGCTAGAAAGTTTAGGCATGGTTATGTGTTTCAGAGGAGATCAAAGGATGTTAGCGTGAGTTAGGATGTGCATGATTGAGTGTTGTTAAACGATTGTTAGAGTTGGATTAAGAGTTTGCATTTAGATATGGATTAAGAGTTGCATGATAGAGTTTAAGAGGATGGACTTTGCGGGAATAGCATTGAGTTGTGTAAGAGGATCGTTAAGTTTGAGTTAGAATGTTGTTTAGCTTTGCATTGGGGTAATAGTCTAAGGAGGAGTTTCAAGTAGAATTGATTTACTAAGAAAATTTTAAATCGGTTTTTTGATGAAAAGAAGCATTTTCAAATGGATTTTGATTGCTTGTTACATGTGTATGGTTTGGTTGCATGCTTGTATGGTGTTTGTGGTGCAGGTAACCTCTGTGGTGTAGACTAACGTTTTATGCAGGCATCACCACAGAGGAATGTATTGGATTCGGCTAGTGAGAGCCATGAGATTGGGAAGTTTGAGTTGTTGAGGATTGTGATTGGAGTTGTGATGTTTTGTTTTGGTGTGGTGAGTAGGTCCGATTGACGGGTAGTCTTTCGGACTGAGGCGGAACCGTGAGAGATGGTTCAGTGGCGGTATGTGTGTGATCCCAAATGGTTTTCCTCCACGGCATCGATGGACTGAGAGGTGGAGAAGGCTCGGTGGAAGGAGTGGCTGCCCTGACCGATTTGGACCCGACGGGGTACTGCAGACGGCGTTCCGGAAGAGGAAGAGCGGAACTGACCGTGACAGCTTTCCGGAAGAGGAAGGACGGGGCTGGGGTCTGGAAACACTTGTGCGAAAGCCGGTGTATGGCCTTGTTTTTGATGTTCCGTCTTGACGATCTTTGTGATAGTCAAGTGCAGGGTGTTCACGGGGATTCACACCATGCTTTGAGATCTCAGTGCCCACGCGTGTTGTACGTTGTGAGAACGCGGTTTCAGAAGGATGCAGAGGCATCAGAGGAGTGCTGGTGCACTCATTTACTAACGTGTTTTCTTGCTTCGGCTATTTCCTTTACTGTTACTTCGGCTATATTGATTGATTGCTTGATTGGTTATTTCATTTACCGCTTTGTTTTAAGTCTCCTGTGTGAGTCCTGAAACTCACTGGGTAATCTTATGATTGCTCACCCTTTTCCCTTGTCTCCTCTTTCAGGAGCCCTTAGCTTGGTAGCATGGCTTTGATTAGGATTGGCGCGCTTGTCCAGGTGTTCCAGTGGTGTTTTGTAAGTCCAGGAGTTTTTAAGCTGATGCTCGTATCTTATGTTGTACTAGACTATGCTGTTTTCAAATCCGCGGACAAACGTATTTGTGTATTCGGTTTTCTTGAATTTCATGTGATGTTAAGACTTGGAAAACTTAAGTTATGAATGAAATGAAGTATGTTTTGGTTTAAACTTCCTTGCACTTTATATTTGAGTCTTCCGCTGATATGTATGGTTTGTCCGACTTGTTCACAACTCGAGACCGAAGTACGGGTTGCAAAGCCTTAGGCCGAGCTTGTTGCGCGATGAATTTGTGAGTTCATCTTTTCGAGGCGCTTCATAACATTCTCAAGCTCGGGATTCTTGTCGGAAGACTCCTGTGTCCCTGTCGTCGTCGCAGGGATTCCCGTTTTATTGGATCCGCGAAGCTCTCCCGTTGGTGTTGAACCGAACAGGTTTCGGATGATGGGATCTATCCTGTCTGGGGTCCTGGCAAGATTTTGTTCTCGGGGGCCGGCAGCGTTTCCACCGGCTTCAGAGGCGGCTTGTCTGGCTTCGATGTTAGTTACTTTATCGGTTAGGGAAGCCAGGATAGCGTGGATTGCGGTCAAGGGATCGGCTTCGTGTGCCGCGCCGCCAAGAGGTGGCGGTGGCAGAAGTTGTTGATCCTGGGGACCGTTGTCGTCGGGGTCGGCATGATCCTGAACTTGAGGGATGTTATCATGTGGACCGGCGTCCTGCGGGGATTTCTGGATTTCCTTGTGTGTTGTCGGCGTTAAGTGTGGCGTTGGCTTCGATTTGTGGATTGTTGAGATTGATGGCGGCGTTGTTTGGATTGTTGGCCATCGTGATTCAGAGTTTTCTCAAAAGTAGGTCCCCACAGACGGCGCCAATTGTTGAACTATGACCTCACCTAGGTCAAGTTTGTGGGAAAACTTTGAGAATAACACAGTAAATTGCCGAAGTGACTTTTTATTGATTGAGGAATTCGATTACAACAAATAGCCAAAGCTGTTAACCTAGCCGAGATGAAACTAGATCAAGAGCTATGAATTCTAAGTTGTAAAGATCTTCTGTCCCTTTCTGAAGGAAGACATCCTCTCTATTTTTAAGACTAAAAGCCGACCTAATGACTTCAGGATAAGTAAACATTCCGATTTCTCCGCTTTCCTTTTCTCGACGTCGTCATTATCTCCTTGCGTAAATTCCGGGTCGGCATATAATATTTCCTTTTCCTTAGAGGGAAATATTCCTTCTTCGATGCGATTTTATCTCTTTCCGAAAATACTAACATTTATCAATTTCGAGATAAACGTTACTATTTTACTTTTAGGATATTAATTAATCGATAATTAATATCCACCGGGCCGAGGTGAAATATTGACTGTGCTAAACTCGTACCCAACAGAAACCACCTTGGCCAAGAAAAGAAACAAACTCCAGCTGTAAAGAAGATTCCTCAACAACATTCAAAGCTTCTTTGTCGTCTCTACGAGTCATACTAGCCAGGGTTTCTGCAACTCGTACTCCAATTCTTGTTTTGCTTGAGGAAACAACAAATCCAATCAATAATGCTTCAGACCTTAGGCTGTCACTATATTTATAAAGCTAGCGTGTGATCCATTGTTTACTATTTCCTTTTTGTTGTTGTGTCTCATGTTTAATTTCCTTTTTAGTTGCTTATTTCCTTTTTGTTATATGTCTTAAAATTTAAATTTTGGAAAGAGTCAACAAATATCTTTTTTTTAATTCTCGTCTGGGCCAGAATCTTGAATCTAGTTACAAAATATTTGAAGATACACTGATTCATGCATGTGGCTTTGTTCTTATTTGGGGTTTCTTTTTTTGTTTTGTTAACTCTATTAACTTTCTTTATTCTTGTTTGCTTTTTTCTATTCAGAGAAAGGTGTCTGGTGTTTTTGTGGCAGACTCTATTCTGGGTTGTCCCGTGCAATCCTCGCCGCCTCTGTATGTCTTGGTATCTATAACTCTTCATTTGTTTGCTTTGCTAAGCATTACTCTCAAGTTTTGAAGTGTTGTTGCTTAGTCATATTTTGTGTCCTTCACTTCTGACATCAGCTTACAATGTGTTTGTTGAAATGTCTCAGTGGGTATCTTATTCACTTGTGTATTGGAAGCCGTTAGTTTCTGCTTTGAACTTCGTATTTATAAGAGTTTTGAACTTCCTATCATATGTTGGTTTCGTTTCTTTAGTGTCTTTTTGTTCATTAGTGTTTTCTGTTAATTTTCACCGCAAGTCTACGAGTTATAACTCCAGGGTTTTGCTTCTTTGTTTTGCAATTCTTATTCTCTTTGACGTGGACACAAATGACACTTTGTATACACTGTACCATAAAAGTTAAATTGACGTTACAGAAAAACACTTTTAAAGAATTAAGTTCGTAGAAAAATATGTAAATATAATTTGTATAGTTTCTTTATGTTGTCGCGTCGCGTGGTCCATTTTTATTGCAATGAACTCATCATAAATAACTTTGAAACTTTTGCATGTGCATGAAGATGCATTAGTGTTAGTGGGTTTCATTTATAACGGGTTAAGAGTTGAGACTACTCACAACAATGATCTGACCATATCTTGGCATTGAAAATGTATTTTTTTTCAAACTGATTGTTTTCAATCAAATTATTGATTTTTGATGCTTACGCTAATTAGGTAATGTATGAAATGTTTTTCTCTTCTAAGTTCATTGGAATTAAATTAATAAAAAATTATGGGTTTCGAGTTTCTTTTTTGAGAATATTCGTTTTGCAATAACTTTATTTAGCTTAGCTAAATGTTTTGGTTATTCGAAAGATTATACTAGATCACTTGCTTCACTCTACTTTTATGCTTGTAAACCTGTTGGTATTTACTGAGATTTTTTGTTTGTTAATGTGTTTTTTTTTTTTTTTGATATGTCCAAACTCAGGAAAAAACAACGGCACAAAGGATCCGATCACAACTTTTGGCATAAGCCCACAACGATTTACTTGCTCTACATCAAACTTAGGATAGAGGCTTCACCAAAATCAAAATCGCTTCGAATTGGCAACAATTTATCAAAATAAAAAATGAAAAAAAACCAATAAAATGGTTTTCATGAGATTCTTTCAGAGTATTCTAAATCTATTATCTACTTTGGAAAAACATTATGTTAGCTTTATTTCTAAATTCTCGATAAAATGGTAGATGTGATAACAAAAAAAAACACTCTAAACTGTTTTTTTTTTCGGTTTAGATAAATTTTTACAATCAATAAAATTCGATAATTAAAATTCAACTTATAGAATTGAAAACAAACAAAAATGAAAAACACAATTTCACATTATAATATATTTTTTTATTAAACCCTTTTTCTTCTTTTTCACCATCGAAAAAGCAAAACCCCTAGATCCAAAAGAATGGATTTGTTCCCATCTGACAGCCTGATCTACGGCGGCCTAATCTCCGGCGGCGGAATATCGCGGCGGGCCTACCATACTGAACCCAGCGCGCTGTACAAAGTCTTCAAAGCTTGTGTCACTAGAGTTGTGTACGAAGGTAAGTTTAAGGCTTGAAATGTTTAGATCTTTTCATACTTAGTGTCCTTAATGCTTGATTAGACTTGTTTAGGTTGATTTAGATCTTAGGAAATTTCTCATCCACAAGGTGTTTGATGAAATTCCCCCAAGAGCCAAATATGAGACTTACACCCTTAGCTCATGAGAATGATTGTCTAAGGTGTTTATTGGTTGATTAGAACTGCTTCTTAATGCTTGTTGATTGTTTTTTCACAAATGAGAATTTGGTTTGATTAGATAATTAATGAAAGGATTAGTGCATGAGAATGGATTAGTCTTGTTTAGAGTTCTAAAGCCTAAGGATCAGTTCATTGATTGTGTTAGCTTCCCTAGTTGTCTCTTAGTCACCTGAAATCAATTACCTTAACTCAAGTGCTTAGCCATTTATTTATTGAATCAAGTTTAGTTTGATATTGCATTTTGCTTTGTATTTGGTGATTGATCAATTGTTGCATCTTGTTAGAGTTTATTATCTTTGTTTGATATTTTCTTTGGTTTTTAGGCTGTTAGATACAAAAATAAACTCTTTGAATGTGCTTAGATTAGATAGCTTCATGTACTCTTAATGTTGTTAATCTCTACCACTAACATACGATCAAATTTTTGGCATGGATCTTCATTTATTCCTAGATTCCCGTCATTATGGATGCCCTACTTAGGAGTATCCCTCCGGGTAAAGAACAAAAAGAGTAAAAAAAACATTTGGATTGATCTTCAAATACTACAATGACATGAGTAGGTTTGAGTAATTGAAGTTGATTGCAAAATCCTACTATCAAATAACGACCGACTTTGAAAAATCATCTTACCCGGTTTATATTCTTCCAAAATCAAACATAATAACTCAAAACTTCAAAGTACAAGAAGACGTTTAGGTGCAAGAATTGTACAACAACATTACTAAGTATTGGTATTTATAAATGATCGAATAGCAATAGCGGAATAACAGATAACTTGTGTTTGACCAAGATGATTTGAAAGAAAAAATAATCTATTTATTTGATTTTGTTATGAATAATTGATCATCATTCATCTCTCAAATAGCAATAGCGAAATAGCCGCTACACCTCTTCCTCCTTCTATGAAAAATCATTTCTTAGAACTTGCTTCGACAATCTCCTGATTGATAATCTCCACCGCTCTCCAGTCGCTGCCAGACTCATCCTGACCAAGGCTTATGGTTTCAGTTTCATTAAAGTCTTAACATTTTCTAGTTTCATAAAGATCTTAACATTTTCTGGTGTGTGTTTGTCTAATTTAAGTGTTGTTTCGTTTTGGGTTTTGGAGTTTGTTTTTTTCACTGCCATAAGAATGATCGTTTGGTAGTCTCTCGTTAGATGATCAATGACTCATTTTTGGTTCCCTCCTTTGCTTAGTTTGCATTACCATACGAATTAGCTTAAGAGTCTCTGCATCAAGTGAAGTCATCATTCTTTAGCGCTCAAGTTAATTGCTTTATGTGGTCTAATCTTATCCCTATACGTGTGTTTAATTGTTTCGTTTTAAGCTTTCTGTGGAGCTTGACGAGGTATCTCTGCGTTCATGGAACAGAACAAATATATTTTTACAGGTCATCTAGGGGCGAGAAATAGGATAACTAAATTGAAAGATGAAAAATGCAGAGTATCTTTTGGGGATCTTAACATTTTCTGGTGTGTGTTTGTCTAATTTAAGTGTTGTTTCGTTTTGGGTTTTGGAGTTTGTTTTTTTCACTGCCATAAGAATGATCGTTTGGTAGTCTCTCGTTAGATGATCAATGATATCGGTTTTCCAGAGATATCATGAACGAGCAAAGTCTTCTGCCACAGCTCGAGTTTTTTAAGCTTTCTTCTTAACCCCATCGTACACAAGCTTAGTTGCACAGGCTTTAAAGACCTTGTACAGTGGACTTGGTTCAGCAGGATGTTAGGCATGCTGCCAGTTGTGGATTCTGCCGCCGGAGAGTAGCCGGCCGGAGATTAGGCGGTTGGATTGGAACAATGTTATTCTCTTTTTCTCCTTTTCGACGGTCAGAACAAAAAATGTTATAATATGAAGAGGTTTATTTTCATGGTTTTTCCTAATGTTTTCTTTTTTAGCTTTGTTGGAATAAGGTGAAAAAACTTTATGACTTAATCAAATCATGCTTTGTTTTAAATTTTATAAGTTGATTTTTATTGTCGAATTTTATTGATTTAAAAAGTTATCTAAACGAAGAATAAAACAAAAAACAGTTTAGAGTGCTTTTCATTACCGCATCTACCATTTTGTTGAGAGATTTACTAATAATAGATTTAGGATATTCTGAAAGAATTCCATCAAAGGCCATTTTAATGATTTTTTCATTTTTTATTTTGATAAATTGTTGCCGATTTGAAGCGATTTTGAATTTGAGGAAGCCTCTAACACTAATGTATCTTCATGCACATGCAAAAGTTTCAAGGTTATTTATGATGAGTTCATTGCAATAAAAATGAACAATTTGGCAACATAAAAAAACTATACAAATTATATTTACATATTTTCTGGTCAGATATTTTTCGTTAACCCAAGTTAAAGCAGATAACTTTAGTGTTTGATCAAGATGATTTGAAAGAAAAATAATTTATTTATTTGATTTTGTTATGAATAATTGATCATCATTCATTTATCTAGTCTAACAAGGAACAAACTTACATACTCGATAAAGGAAAATAACTAAAGTATGAAGAATTGAATCATGTAATTAAGATATAGATAGTCAATAAATTCAAGTGACCATTTCAAAAATTGTGTACAATATCATTTTTCAGAATTAGTAACATGGTCATCGTCGAGTGTAAAGACTAAAGAGACTGAGAGTGAGAGAGGAGAATCGAGCGAATGGCGAAAATATTCTTACAGAATACTGTTTTTGAACTTACTTAAGAATCTGCATTGGTTTACTATGCTGAGACAAAGTTGAAATCTACTTTGCTTCCATCTTGACTAAATGTCAATAATATTTTTAGCTAGCATATTTCTTCTTCTTTTAGGGTCTCAGAGTGATAAGATTCATTAATTAGTCCAGAAAAGTTCAAAAAAAAAAAAAACGATTATTAATCTGGTGGTGATGTGTGTAACCACATTTTAAAGAGTTGTAGCATTCTTGAACACTCAACTAAACTACAAGATGCGTCTAGTGCGCTTTAGCACCTTGAGAGAGAAATGGAGAAAGCTTTGAAGACTCAATCTTAATTTGTTCACTTTTTCGATCAAATCTTGCCGTGGAATCTCTGTGTAGTACCACCAAAACCGATTGAGAAAACCGAATCCAAATATTTTTTGAGACAGACTTATTTGGATCAAAACTTTTTTTGATATAAAACGATTTATAAGAAATGTTTTGAAACGATTTGAAAACGAGTATAAGGAAAAACGCAGAGGCGAGATATCATATCTCTTTCCTTAACTCAAATGAATTGCCCGCATGTGAGACAGTTTCTGTTGCGATTCTCGAGTCCCAGGATACAACTGGTTTGAGACCGTTTTGCTACACTCAAAACGGAATCTACGAACTCATAACTACGATATACCCTCGAGACTTACCATAGGAGATTGTTGGATTTGAAGAAAACTCGGTTTCTTATTTTCTGTGTAACTCTTTCTCTTTTTCTTACTTTCGCAGGTGAGCAAAATGAGAGAGAGGAAGACGATATAAAGGAGGAGGTGTGGTCCAGTCAAACCGCAAATCAAGAGAAAGGGAAGACTTTCGGGTGCATAATTATTTTGGGTGGATGGCCATGACTTTCGTGGCACAAATCCGAAAAGGATAGGTTCCTAACAAGTCCGGAACGATCGTTCTAAGAGTAGATCGATCGATCTCGTTTGACATCTGGAACGATCGATCTCAACGTAGATCGATCGATTGGCTCATTTAAATGAACCAAAAATTCATACGAATTTTTCCCCAAAAATATAAACGCGCGTTTGGCCCTAAAGGGCCTATTCCCAGAGCCAGAGCCGGCCGGACGGCGGCGGCGGTGCGCGCGTGGAGTCCTCTCTTCTCCCTCAGCTCTTAAACACAAACAAGAGTTCATGCCTTTATAAACACTGAGATTTTTTGTCTTCCAACCGATGTGGGACAAAATCCCTTCCTCATTCATTAAAATTGAAGGCTATTTGGTTCAAGCCCAGGTTTAATTTCCTTTTCACAAAACATAAAATTCGTATGGGCCCAATGGCCTTTTACGAAAGTCCAACAATCCCCCACATGAAAAGAAATTAATCTAAAACATATGCAGACTCGATAATGCAGACTCGACGGACATCTGACTAGACTCACTCTAGACTAGACAGACTGACTTTTCGAGAGTATAAACGAAATTAACTGTGTCTGAGTAAGTAGCATTTTTCAGCCTTGAACCACTCATTGTTAATATATGTCGGGTTTACTTGGCCGGGAGGTGAACATGATGTCTTGAACCACCCAGATTTTGATGTAAACCGAGACAACAGTTATAACCCAGCTTCATTTCTCGTAGAACTAAGTTCTCTATTATGTTCATTTTGGCCTTGAACTTGCCTGGTTATTCATGAGTGAACTTGGAGAATATAGCCTAACTTTCATTCTCCTAGAAACGGCCTTATTTCACACTCACTAGGTGATCTGCTTTTAGCATGTATTTAAGAAGTATCCTGTCATACTCCATATATCTTACATAGCTATGAAATCATTAAAAGCCATTGCTTATCCTTATCACATGCAGGTAGCACTGTTTTATCATCTTAGGAGCTGGGTAGAGACATAAGTCTCACAGTGCTTTGAGCAGAATCAGTTTGATTTAGTTTTCCCCTTGAACTTAGATCTTGGGATCTCCAGTCACATAAGTAGGGTTTCCACCAAACGTCATCTTAATTCACAGGCTTTAAACCCATTCCTCTTGATGATTGTAACACTTGATCTCGAGTCAAACCTTTTGTAAACGGATCCGAAAGGTTGTCGGCTGACTTTACATAATCAATGGTGATCACACCAGTTGAGATCAAATGTCTAATGGTCTTATGTCGCCTTCTGATATGACGAGATTTTCCATTATAGAGATTATTCAGTGCCCGCGCGATAGCCGCTTGGTTATCACAGTGTACACATATTGCTGACACTGGTCTCTCCATCATTGGAATGTCTTCCATCCAATTTCGAAGCCATTCTGCTTCCTCTCCGGCTTTATCAAGCGCTATAAACTCAGATTCCATCGTTGATCGAGCTAATAGAGTTTGTTTACCAGATCTCCAGGAGATTGCTGCACCTGCTAGCATAAAGACGTATCCACTTGTGGATTTTGAGTTCTTTGAGTCAGAGATCCAGTTGGCGTCACTGTATCCTTCTAGAACTGCTGGTTCTCTACCATAGTGCAGACCATATTCTTTGGTATAACGAAGGTAGTTCAACACTCTTGTTATAGCTTTCCAATGTGTATGTCCTGGATTACTTGTATAACGACTCAGTACATTGACCGCGTGCGCCAAATCAGGCCGAGTGCAATTAGTTAAGTACATCAGACTTCCAATCACTCTAGCATACTCCAGCTGTGACACTGATTCACCCTTGTTTTTCGTCAAGTGAAGAAGAGCATCTACAGGGGTTTTTACTGTACCCGTTGAATATGCCTTGAATCTCTCAAGTATTTTTTCAGCATAATGAGATTGAGTCAGGATGTATCCTTCAGAGTTTCTGAGGATTTTAATTCCCAAGATTACATCCGCAAGACCCATGTCTTTCATATCAAACTTGCTTTTCAGCATGTTTTTAGTTTGATTGATAATGTCGTTGTTACTTCCAAGAATGAGCATATCATCGACATATAGACATAACAAAACATACCCGTGGTTGGTAGTTTTGATATAGAGGCACTTATCACATTCGTTAATGCTGAATCCATTTGACATCATCACACTGTCAAATTTTTCGTGCCATTGTTTTGGAGCTTGTTTAAGTCCGTACAATGATTTCACAAGTCGGCAAACTTTGTGTTCTTGTCCAGGTATGACAAACCCCTCGGGTTGTTTCATATAAATCTCCTCTTCTAACTCTCCATTTAGAAAAGCAGTTTTAACGTCCATCTGATGAATCTCTAGGTTTCTTAAAGCTGCTATTCCAAGTAGCATTCTTATCGAAGTTATTCTCGTCACCGGAGAATAGGTGTCAAAGAAATCCAATCCTTCTTTTTGTCGGAATCCTTGCACCACAAGCCTGGCTTTGTACTTATCAATCGATCCATCAACTTTCAACTTTGTCTTGAAAATCCATTTACATCCTAGTGCTTTAAACCCTTCAGGTAAGTCGGTGATGTAATATGTATGTGTTTGTTTAATTGAGTCAATCTCGCTATTGACAGCCTCCTTCCAAAAAGGTGCATCTGGTGTAGACATTGCTTCAGCATATGTTCTTGGTTCGTTTTCTAAAAGAAGAACCATTAAGAAATCATCCCCATAAGATTTTTCTTTGCGAGCTCGTTTGCTTCGTCTAGGTTGATCTTCTAGGTTTTCAGCAGTTCCAGAAGTGCTTGCTTCATTTGCGGAAGTGCTTGCTTGTGTTTGGTCGAAAGTTCTCTTTTGAGATTGTTTATCCTTGCATGGGAAAACATTTTCGAAAAACGATGCATTTCTTGACTCCATTATTGTATTGACATGAATATCTGGTACTTCTGACTTATGTACCAGAAACCGATAAGCACTGCTGTTGTGTGCATATCCGATGAAAATACAGTCCACGGTTTTTGGTCCGATCGTGACCTTCTTGGGAGGTGGTACTGCGACCTTTGCTAGGCACCCCCACACTTTCAAGTATTTGTATTATGGTGCGTTACCATTCCAAAGTTCGTAAGGAGTCTTTCCCGTGACCTTGTGCGGTATTTTGTTGAGGATGTAGTTTGTTGTAAGCAAAGCTTCCCCCCACATGTTCTGGGGTAACCCAGATTCCTGCAACATTGCATTCATCATTTCTTTTAGAGTTCGGTTTTTGCGTTCTGCAACTCCATTCGACTCTGGTGAATATGGGGCAGTTGTCTGATGAATAATCCCTTACTCTTGACAGAAGGCATTAAAACGTCCATCATATTCACCTCCTCTATCACTGCGAACTATTTTGATAGTTCTGTTGAGTTGGTTTTCAACTTCTGTTTTGTATTCTTTGAACTTTTCTAAAGTTTCATCTTTGTTGTGTAGCAGATATACATAACAGTATTTTGTGTGATCATTTATAAATGTCACAAAATATTTCTTTCCACCTCGGGATTGTACGAATTTTAAATCGCACAAGTCTGTGTGTATTAAGCCCAAAGGTTCGGTTGTTCTCTCAACTTTGGGTGATGGAGTTTTAGTGAGTTTAGCTTGGACACAAACTTCACATTTCTCTTTGCTTGTCTTGCATTTCAGAATTAGGTTCAAGTTCATTAACCTCTGTATAGACTTATAATTCACATGACCTAATCGTTCATGCCAAATATTAAAAGACTCAAGCAAATAGGCAACGGGGTTATTTCCATTATTAATTGGAACATTTGCATCAGATGCTACAACATTTGCATCAGATGCTACAACAATGGAAGTAGAAGCAACATTAGAAACATCAGTAACAACAACATTTGCAACATTGTCGCCACGAAGGACTGCCGTATCACACATCTTGACAAGTCCATTCTTCACGTATCCCCTGCCTACAAACACCCCGAACTTCTTGAGCACGAGCTTGTCAGCCTCAAGGTGAGCTCCAAATCCGGCCTTGCTCATGAGAGTACCGGAGATCAGATTCTTCAGGAACATGCTTGACATTCTGGAGAGTGACTTCTTTTCCTGAGGTCATCTTGAGCACAACCTTTCCACGACCAACAATTTGGGAAAACGCAGAGTTTCCCATGAATAGCTGCTCCTGAGACCTGGATTTCTGATAGGAGCTGAACATTTCCTTATCAGTGCAGATGTGGGTCGTTGCACCCGTGTCATACCACCACTCCTTCTGGTTATCTTCAACCATGTTGACCTCCGAGACTACAGCACAAAGGTCATCTTGAGTCAAGTTGGCTTGATCTTTCCCATTCCCATTATTCTTGGGCTTACTGCGACAAACATCTGCCTTATGACCGACTTTGTTGCAGTTGTGGCATTTGCCTTTGAACTTCTTTTCTCCAGTTTTCTTGAAGTTCGTTGAGGACGAGGGTTTCAGAGAAGATTTCTCGTTACCCTTGGCCTTGCCTTTTCCCTTGTGGGTAGCCACATTCGCGTTGTGCTCGCGAAACTGAGGGTTGTTCTGGATGCGGTTTCTGTCCTCCATTCGCAACCTTGTGATGAGGTCTTCCAGAGTCATTGCCTTCCTCTTGTGTTTGAGGTAGGTCTTGAAGTCCACCCAGCTCGGAGGTAACTTCTCAATGAAGGCATTGGTTTTGAAGATCTCACAGAGAGACATTCCTTCCTTAGCTATCTCATAGCAGATCATTTGAAGTGCCTCCACTTGTTCCATGATCGGTTTGGAATCCACCATTTTGAAGTCCAGAAACTTCGCAGTTGCAAACTTCTGACAACCAGCATCTTCAGTTCGGTACTGCTTCTCCAGGGACATCCAGAGTGCCTTAGAGGATTTGGCCTGACTGTAAACACCATACAGCTTTTCAGCAAGACGACCCAAGATCCATCCTCTGCATAGGAAGTCACCATGGATCCATGATTCAACGCTTGCAAGTGTGCGGACATCAGTGTTTCCATCCGGGACGGATGGTTTGTCCTCAGTCAGGTACTTGTCAAACTTCAAGTTGGTCAGGGCGAATAGCATTTTTTGTTGCCAAATCTTGAAGCCCTTTCCGTCAAACTTTTCCGGCATGAGTCCCCGAGTGACTGCAGACGGAATTTCATTGTTGACTTCAGTGGGGGTTGTAAACGGAGGAAGGCCAGAGTTGAACAAAGCTCTTCTTGCCATCTCCTCAGTAGTGTCACCACCCTGGTTCCCAGTTTGTGTTGCAGCAGCAGCACCAGCCACGTTTGGTGTGTCAAAATCAATGTCCATCAGATTTTCCATCTGATCAGAAGTAAAAAACGAGTATCAGTACATGGATAATTGAACACACAAGTTCAAAATTGATTTATCTCGAATAAACCAAAAGCGTTTTAAAAAACGTTTTGCAAATTTTCTTCATAAAGCTTTTGCAGAAAACGTTTTAAAAACGGTGAAAGCGTTTCTAATACTTTTCATCAGAAGATTGTTTTGCAAAACATTTTCGCATAAACATTTTCTCTTAAACGGTCAAAGCGTTTTGCAAACCTATTCGCATAAACGTTTGATGAAATGGTCAAAGCGTTTTTTTTTTTCGCAGAAACGTTTGAAGCGGTTAAACCGTTTTGCAAACTCACTTGAAAGCGTTCGCATAAACGTTTAAAACGGTGAAAGCGTTTTGCAAACTTTTTCGCAGAAACGTTTACCCTCTGTTTAAAAACGGTTTTGTATCGTTTCAATACACGATTCGCGGAAAAGCGTTTGAGCGATTCGCAAATCCCAAAAAAAAACGTTTGAAATAAAACGTTTATAAATCGTTTTATAAAGAGAACGGTCGTTCGGTTTTTCGAGGAGAACGATCGATCTAAAAACAGAGCGATCGTTCGTTTTGAAGTTCGTCAAGAAAAACCCCAAAAAATTTTCCCAATCCGATTTTAGCTATAGGCTAGAAGCGGATTCATTTGAGTTAAGACTGTAGTACCACCAAAACCGATTGAGAAAACCGAATCCAAATATTTTTTGAGACAGACTTATTTGGATCAAAACTTTTTTTGATATAAAACGATTTATATTGGGTGGATGGCCATGACTTTCGTGGCACAAATCCGAAAAGGATAGGTTCCTAACAAGTCCGGAACGATCGTTCTAAGAGTAGATCGATCGATTGGCTCTAAAGGGCCTATTCCCAGAGCCAGAGCCGGACGGCGGCGGCGGCGCGCGCGTGGAGTCCTCTCTTCTCCCTCAGCTTTTAAACACAAACAAGAGTTCATGCCTTTATAAACACTGAGATTTTTTGTCTTCCAACCGATGTGGGACAAAATCCCTTCCTCATTCATTAAACTTGAAGGCTATTTGGTTCAAGCCCAGGTTTAATTTCCTTTTCACAAAACATAAAATTCGTATGGGCCCAATGGCCTTTTACGAAAGTCCAACACTCTGTTCCTCATGCAATCGTTTACCGTTACTCAGACTGATAAACTAAAAACATAGGAATCGTCTTGTTTTTCTTCTTGTACTGTTCGTTTTACTCCTGAGAAAAAAGTTATTTTTTTTAATTATGGGTGATGAGAATGTTCCCTTTAGAGATCATTCATGCTTTATGGGATTTTGATCTGATACCGGAAAAGTGTATAGTTTGATTGGAGGGAAAGTGATAGAAAAGAGATTCCATGCATGTAATGACAAAATGTTTTAGACTATGAAGTTGTCTTGGTATGGATCTAATTGATAATATCGATATGTATTGTGGAAACTGATCTGTAGGATTTGAATGGGACAGGTATTGGTTAGTTGTGAACTGTAAAGGAAGAGCATGCACTCAAAAATTGTTGAGCCAAAGCTTGCTCTTGTTGAATCGGAGCTGCCTAAGGAAGCTTTTTTTGGAAGATTGGGAGCCAACAAAGAACTCCTTTGTAGGTAAATTTTCGCTTTTTGATTACCAAAAAAAAAAAAAAAAAAAAAAAAAAAATTCGCTTTTTGTGAGATACATGATGTTGAAAGTGTGATGATGTTTTTCTGTTTGACTTGTTTAAACTTGTGCAATATATACTACAGAGATATCAGATTTTCTCTAACTTGCTAGGGTTTCTGCAACTCTTGGGAAACAACAAATCCAATCAATAAGGCTTCAGACCCTAGGCTGTCACTATATTTATAAGGAAGCTAACGTGTGATCCATTGTTTACTATTTCCTTTTTGTTGTTGCATGTGTATCATGTTTAATTTCCTTTTTAGTTGTTTATTTCCTTTTTGTTATTTCTTAAAATTTAAATTAATTTGCATTCAGATTTCTGATTGGTCACATTTTATACCAAACTATTTGGGTCTTGTGTTAGGACCCTTAAACCTATAACAGTTTTCTAAAAAAAAATTAATTTTTTAATAATGTAATTGTATTTAATTTTTTTAAAAAATAATTAGACTATTTGCTATTTTTGACATCTATAAACATGAATATCTCGTAGTATCTATTAAGTTCTCGTTGCTTTCTCATTTCTCTCTCATCTCTTTTTAAATTTTTTTTGTAATATGAGATATTCTGTTGAGAACCCATGGAGTTGCTCTAATGCCTTCTATAATACTGCCAAGGTAGGAGGCAATAATATCATTAGATGAGTATAGTGAAGACCAAGTGAGTATATCTTATATCTTTCTCGAAAATAAGCTAAAGAAGGTACAAACTAGTGTAAGCAAGTTTATTGAGGCGATCTAGGTTTTACCTGTTTGGTCTCGCCAGCGGCGACTGGCCTTTCGCCGGACGTCGATTTCTCCATCATCTGCTTCTCCACGGGATCTCGTCCTCGATTCTAATGGCGCCTTCAGCCTCCAATTGCCCGATTAGTGAGAAGAGAGCTCCGGATCTTATCGACGAATCTGGAGCTGGATCTCCCGACACAGTTTCTCATCCGTCGTCTGTTCCGGCTGGAATTCCCTTTGCTACAGCCCCATCCTACGCAGAAAGGTTCAAAGCTTCTTTAAGAAATCTCAAGAAGATCTCTTCACCTTCTTATCACAAAGATGGTATTCCGATTGTTCAAGCTCCCAAATCAGTTCTGTTGAACACTTCAAGCCAGTGGAGGGATCATATTGTTGCTCAGTTCCATGGAAGAATCCCACCGCCTCGAAAGATTTATGCAGATCTTAATCCGGTATGGGGGAAGCATGGTGCTATAACGATTAGATTGATTTCAGAAACCTCCTGCCTTATTTACATACCGTCAGTTAGGACCAGAGAATGGGTTCTTCAAGTTGGGTACTGGCAGGCTGCGCATTGTGCATTCTCAGTTTACCAGTGGTCACCAGAAGGCACACTAGCTCCCCAAGAACTTCATACAGCTCCCACTTGGGCGGTGTTGAAGAATGTTCCTCCACAACTTTACTCGTTAGATGGGATTAGCGTCGTAGCCAGTGCCATTGGTGAACCGCTACACACGGAAAAATCACGGCTTGATCCTTACTACTTTGGGGATGTTAAAGTAAAGGTCGAAATCCAGCTTGAGAATGCTCCATGTGCAGCAGTCGAAGTGCAGGATTCTGAAGGTAACTCAGTTCGCATTGAAGTGGAATATCCTAAATTACCTCCGAAGTGTTGTAATTGCGGAAAGTTCGGTCATTATTTGAATCGTTGCTTGGTACCATTACAAAAGAGAAATGAAGTTGAGGATAAACCACCTTCTACAACTCTGTCTTCGGTCATCCCTGTGCTAGAAGATTCTCAGAAACAGGACGAAGTACTCGTTAACAATGATCGGGAGGAGGTGGATTCTGAACAGAAAAAAGACCTGGATCTTCAGAGGAAGCCTCCTAGGCGTTCACGTTCACTATCGAGAAAGCGCGGTTTAAGTGCTCCTGCTGTAGAATTAAGAGTAGATTCAAGTAACAGGAATGAACCGGAGAAGAAGGTACAAGAAAATGAGCTGTCTACAGATGAGGGTTTGATTAAAAATATGGATAAGGAGGAGAAGCTTTCTTCTGATTTGCCGAATACTGTCAATCATCAGATCAGAAATAAGATTAAGGAGCCTCTTTGGATCACCAAACAGTCAAAGAAATCTAAGCAGCTCCAGAAGAATCAACAAAAATGTGGATTGCCTGAATCAACAGAAAACAAGAATCGATTCTCCTCTCTTACTCAAGGGGTCTCCTTGGGTAAGAAACATTAACTTTCCTTCAAGCTCTATCTTATCTTAAATAGTTATATAAATGAAGGTTTTTAGTTGGAATTTAAGAGGAGTAAATAATGATCAGAGGCAACAAGTAGTTCGAGAGTGGTTGAACAGGTCTAAACCATCAGTTGGTGCTTTTTTAGAAACTCATGTTAGAGAGGAAAATGCTACAAGAATAATTCAGAGGATTGTTCCGGGTTGGAGGTTTGATAGTAATTATTGTAGTTCAGAGGGGGTGAGGATTTGGTTGGTCTGGGAACCAAGACTGTCAGTGATTGTTTATAAGAGGTCTGATCAGTTAGTGGTTTGTGGAGTTATGGATCCAGGAAATAAGATTGAATGTACGCTGGCTTTCGTTTATGCGCATAATGATGTAATTTTGCGTCGTGATTTATGGGCTGAATTGAGAGAATTAGCTTCGCAGGGGATAGTGAAGTCGAATCCGCTTTTGGTACTTGGGGATTTTAATCAGATTTTACGTGCGGAAGAACACTTCTCAATCACTCCTTACGCTCTTCCAATTCGTGGCATGAGAGATCTTCAAGAATGTCTTGTAGATAGTGAGCTATCTGACATTGAGAGAAGAGGAGTTTTTTATATTTGGACTAATAATCGTCAGGAAGATCCGGTACTCAGGAAGCTAGACAGAGTAATTGGTAATGAAAGGTGGAGGGAAGTCTTTCCAAATTCAGTTGCAGTTTTTGAAGCTCCTGGTGCTTCTGATCATGCCCCTTGTGTAGTAGATATGGCGCAGGATCAGAGAGGAAGAAAGGTACCCTTCAAGTATTTCTCCTTTCTCTCATCCCATCCGAGGTTTTTAAGATCAATTAGGGAAGCATGGACCAAGGAAATACCGGTAGGCTCCCGGTTATTCTCTATAGGGCAAAGACTGAATGCAGTGAAAGAGGCGTGTAAAATGTTGAATCGAGGGGGCTTCGCAAATATCCAGCAGAAGACAAAGGATGCAATGTGCAGACTTCAAGAAATTCAATCAGATCTCCTTGTAAATCCTACAGATTCTTTGTTTCGAGAGGAATTTGTGGCACGGCAGAAGTGGTTATTTTTTGAAAAGGCTCAGGAGATTTTCTTCAAACGAAAATCCAGAATTAAGTGGTTATCAGAAGGGGACGCAAACACAAATTTTTTCCATCAAGTAGTTCGAGCTCATCAAGCGAGGAATGCGATTCGTTTGTTGGTGGGTCTGAATGGAGAAACGTTAGTCTTGAAGGATGATATCATTGAAGAAGTGGTAGGGTATTTTAAGAGTCTACTTGGTTCGCAAAGCTCCGTTGTGAATCCAGTTTCAGTTGAGTGTCTAAAAGGGCTGGTTTCTTATCGTTGTCCGGCTCATTTGCATCACAAGCTTACGGTCATACCATCAGATGAAGAAATAAGGAGTACAATCTTCTCAATGCCTAAGAATAAAGCGCCGGGTCCGGATGGGTTTGCAGTGGAATTTTTCTGGGAGGCATGGGAAGTGGTGGGGGATGATGTTGTTGCCGCTATTAGAGAGTTCTTCACATCTAGCAGGATGCTGCATAGGTTCAATGCGACAGCAATTGCTTTGATACCGAAGTTAACAGAGGCTGATCGCATAACCCAGTTTAGGCCTATCTCTCTTTGCTCCACAATTTATAAGGTCATAGCAAGGTTGATAAAGAAGAGACTTAAGCTAATAATAAGCGATGCGGTACAGTTAAATCAGGTCGGTTTTGTTCAGAACAGACTTCTGTGTGAGAATGTCCTGTTAGCATCAGAGTTGGTAATTGATTTTCATAAGCCGGGAAGAGTTACAAGAGGATGCCTTAAAATAGATTTATCCAAGGCCTACGATAACGTGAATTGGGAGTGTCTATTTAAGCTTCTAGATGCCATTGAGTTACCGACAGTCTTAAGAGATTGGATCAAAGAATGTGTTACAACTCCTTCGTACAGCATCGTTATCAATGGAGAGCTTCAAGGTCATTTCAGAGGTCAGAAAGGGCTTAGACAAGGGGACCCAATCTCTTCTTTACTTTTTGTGCTGTTGATGGATATTTTGTCTAAGTTACTTGATGCAGGAGCTGTGAATGGCGAGTTTGGTATCCATCCGAAATGTGAGGCTCCACTCGTTACACATCTGAGCTTTGCAGACGATGTTCTTATTTTCTTTGATGGATCAGAGAACTCTTTACGAGGGATTCTATCAATACTGGATGATTTCAAAAATATCTCAGGCCTTCATATTAATAATGAGAAGACAGAAGTTATGATTGACGGTGGTGATGGGAATAAATGTCGAGAACTATCAGCAAAGTTTGGTTTGAAACAGGGAGCTTTACCGGTTCGGTATCTGGGGGTTCCGTTATCATCAAAGAAAATGAAGAAGACAGACTTCCAACCACTAATTGATAAGATTGCGGGTCGTTTTAATTCATGGACTGTTCATCACCTATCTTTTGCTGGAAGTCTTCAGCTTATTCAGTCAGTCATTCACTCCACAATAACTTTCTGGGCTTCAATCTTTATTATCCCCAAACAATGCATCCACGAAATTGAGAGAATGTGTAATGGATTTCTATGGAAAGGAGCTCCAAATTCAGCGAGAGGTGCAAATGTTAGCTGGGATGTCGTGTGCACTCCCAAACAAGCAGGTGGTTTGGGTTTACGACGACTCACGGAGTGGAACAAAGTTCTGGGATTAAAGCTTATATGGTTGATATTTGCTGCAGGGGGTTCCTTATGGGTTTCATGGGTAAGGCTCAACCTTATAGGACAGCAAAACTTCTGGGAAATAGAACCTTCTCCCTCAACTAGTTGGATTTGGAAGAATATTTGCAAACTTAGGCCTTTAGCTCGCCCCATGTTAGTTTGCGAAGTAGGTAATGGTCTAACGGCTAGCTTCTGGAATGATAACTGGACTGGTTTGGGTCCTTTACTGGATCTTACGGGAGAGAGAGGTCTGACAGTGGTGGGATTACCTCATGATGCTGTGGTTGCGGAGGGGCTTCGTAACAATCGCTGGTGGGTCTCAGATACTCGAAGTAGAAATCCGATCATTACTCTACTTAGACAGTGCCTACCAAGTCCAGAAAACATTATTTCTTCGGAAGTTGATGATAGATACATGTGGAAGGTGTATAATAAGGAGCCCTCGGAGACTTTTTCAGTTTCTATTACGTGGAACAGTTTGCATCCTATCACACAAAGGGTAAGCTGGTGTGGGGAGATATGGTTTAAAGGTAGAATCCCTAAACATGCTTTCCTAACTTGGGTAACGATAAGGGACAGACTTCCGACTCGTGATCGACTTCGAAGCTGGGGAATAGAAGTACCATCAGTGTGTCTACTTTGCAACTCTTCAGACGAAACTAGGCAACATCTCCTCTTCGATTGTAGCTTCAGTTGGGAGGTTTGGTCTTTTTTCTGTGTAAGAGCACACCTCTCACCACCTACTATGTTTGATCATGTAGTAGAATGGCTTAAGGATCATTCATCAAATGCGAATTTAATCCTCATCTTCAAACTCCTTTTCCAAGCTTGCCTATATAGTGTGTGGAAGGAAAGAAACTCAAGATTACATACAGGATGTGCAAGATCCCCGGCTGCACTCATAGAAGATATCAAACAAACGGTAAAGTTCAGACTAGACCCTCTTGCAAGAACTCAGTAGATCGCACCTAATGATCCAACATACCTCCAAACATGGCTCTCTATGGCTAAAATCCTCCCTCTATTATTTAGCAGTGTGTTTAAAGATGTTGCAGCTCGAAGTTTTTATTCTCATTCCTTTCTGTCTCTCTGAATTTGATCTTTTCAGGCTATGTATCAAACTTATTTATTAAAAAAAAAAAAAAAAAAAAAAAAATACTGCCAAGGTCCATTGTTCACATCAGTTTATTACATATGCCTTGATTGTTGGCTGAAGATAATCAAATAATAGTTAGAATTCGATTTTGATGAAATGGTTTTAAACCATATTTCCCTTAGTTTCCGATGAAGACATCCGTTAGAATAATCAATTATTCAATACGATTCATATAAACCGTCGTCATGAGTATTATGAGAAAATATAATCATATATCAAAATTAAAGTTATTTTGGATGAGGAATGAAAGTCAAAAATCAAATTAATTATAAATTTTTAAATATAATATTTGGTAAATATCTTACATTGAAATACAAAATAGAAAAATAGATACTGAGACCAGATTCGAATTTTAGATTTCAAAATTTAATAAATAGACATACGGTCTAAAAAGGAAAATCAATATACTTTTACCAAAATCATTTGTCAATTTATTGTTGATATATAAGTCAACAAATATCTTTTTTAATTCTCGTCTGGGCCAGAATTCGGAATCTAGTTACAAAATATTTGAAGGTACGCTGATTCATGCATGTGGCTTTGTTCTCATTTTGGGGTTTCTTTTGTGGTTTATGTATTGGTACGAAGCTCTTTATAACTCTTCATTTGTCTGCTTCGCTAAAAATTATTCTAGAGTTTTGAGGTGTTGTTGGTTAGTCATATTTTGTGTCCTTCCCTTCTCTGAAATAAGCTTACAATGTGTTTGTTGAAATGTCTCAGTGGGTAATAGTCTTATTCACTTGTGTAATAAAAGTCTACGAGTTATAACTCCAGGGTTTTGCTTCTTTGTTTTGCTGTGTAGTTCACGGTTTCGAGCCTGTGATCACGACCTAGCTTCTCTTTTTCTCTTCTGTGGTTTCTTATTTGCAGGATTTGTGACAGGTTTGCTTTTTGCGTTATTTGGTTTGTCTTTAGTTTGATAGAAACAGGTGGATTAGGGAATTTGTAGTTTCTGTTTGGTTTGATAAAAACGAATGGATTATGGGTTATAGTAAGTTCATTGTTGTTTGCAGAGATGGATTGTGAATCTGAACAAACTATGGGGATTCTTAATACTCAGCGTGAGTATACGGACATGGATGAGGAGGATGCTGAATTTGAGATAAATGAGGACTTGCCAGAAATACAAGTAGCAGAGCAAAGTGCAACTGAAGCAAATCAATCAACTAAACCTCAGCGTAAGCGACTCAAAACCTCATCTGTTTGGATAGTTTTTGTATCAGTGGGATTAGGAGAAGATGGAAAAGAAAGGGCTAAGTGCATTCATTGTCATCAAGCATGTGTTTCTAGGTTTGGAATCTGTATTTATTTTTGGGGGCCAATTCAAAATGAGTGGCGATCAATCGTTACTCAGCCAATGGATTGGTAGTTGGACAAATTAATGTTGACTTGGAGCCAACTATTTTATTGGAGTCAATTTCTTTGTACGCGTTTTTTGCTTTGATCTATTATTATTTTATGAACATAGGTCTCCTCTTCTTCCAAAGAAGAACGTAATACTTTGGCAGATCTGCTTCAGAGAAGGTAAAATCTTGTTCATATATATTTTGTTTTTGCTATGTTTTGCGTTTATCCATTATTTTGTACTTTTATTACGAGATCTTGTTTCACGAATTTGATATCATATGTTATACATAGACAAAGGGATCTAAACCTTTTGGTCAAAATTTATTAAAGGTTTGTGATGGCTGAAGGAGTCGTGTCGTTTGGTGTTGAGAAGCTTTTGGAGCTTCTGAGTCGAGAATCTGAACGGTTGAATGGAATCGATGAGCAAGTTGATGGTCTAAAGCGTCAGCTGAGAAGATTACAGTCGTTGTTGAAAGATGCATATGCCAAGAAACACGAGAGCGAAAGAGTGAGAACTTTCTTGGAAGATGTTCAAGATATTGTCTATGATGCTGATGACATAATCGAATCTTTTCTTCTGAAAGAATCTAGAGGAAAAGAAAAAGGAATCAAGAAGCGTGTGAAAAGACTTACTTGTTTCTTAGTGGATCGCTGGAGTTTTGCTTTCGATATCGGAGGCATAACTAAGAGAATCTCTGAATTGATTGAAGGAATGCAGAGTTTTGGGATACCACGGATTATCGACGGTGGCCGTTCATTGTCACTGCAAGAGAGACAAAGGGAGCAAAGAGAGATCCGACAAACATTTCCTAACGGTTTTGAAAGTGATCTTGTCGGGGTGGAACAGAGTGTAGAAGAATTGGTCGGTTGTTTGGTGGAGAATGATAATAACATTCAAGTGGTTTCTATATCCGGGATGGGCGGTATTGGTAAAACAACTCTAGCCAGACAAGTGTTTCATCATGGGAGTGTCCGGCGTCGTTTTGAAGGATTCGCTTGGGTCTGTGTTTCGCAAGAATTTACACAGAAACATATTTGGCAAAGGATCTTGAAAGATCTTAGACCACATGATGAAGACGTTTTGAATATGGATGAGTTTACACTCCAGGGTATACTCTTCCGACTGTTGGAAACATCTAGATATTTGATTGTCCTCGATGATGTATGGAAAAACGAAGACTGGGACCGAATAAAAGCTGTGTTGCCACCCAAAAAAGGTGAGCTCTCTAGTTGTACATAGGGTCTAGGGACAGAGTATTTTCCCTTTTTCATACTTTCACAAGTGGTTGTTTAAAGACAGAAATATTGACAAAGTGTTTTGCAGGTTGGAAGATGCTACTTACTTCTCGCAATGAAGGTGTTGGGTTACATGCAGATCCAACATGTTATTTCTTTAGACCAAAAATCCTCACTCCCGAAGAAAGTTGGAATCTATGTAAGAGGATAGTGTTCCCTAGGAGAGACGAAACCATTGATGAAGAACTAGAAGCTAGGGGTAAGAAGATGGTCACATATTGTGGAGGACTACCTTTAGCAGTTTAAGTGTTGGGAGGGTTGTTAGCTACGAAACATACAGTTAGTGAGTGGGAAAGAATATGTGACAATATTGGACCTCGGATCGTAGGGGGAACATCATCTAGTATTGTTGATGATAACAATCCCAATTCACTTAATCGAGTGTTGTCTATGAGCTATGAAAATTTGCCAGTACAGTTAAAGCATTGCTTCCTTTACCTAGCCCATTTCCCGGAAGATCACACCATAGATGCGGAGCACTTGTTCAGTTGCTGGGCTGCAGAAGGAATGATAGTGCCGTATGACGATGGATCAACCATTCTAGAAATTGGAGAAGAGTACATGGAAGAGCTAGTGAGAAGAAACATGGTTATTGCTGGAGGAAAGTACGCGACATCGAGAAAAGGACATATTCAAATGCATGACACGATGAGAGAGGTATGTTTATCTAAAGCAAAAGAAGAGAACTTTCTTCAAGTCGTTAAAGCCCCTACTACATTCACCACCTCTGCCATAAATTCTCAATTTCCTAGTAGACCTCGCAGACTCGTTGTGAATTGTGATACATTTGATATGCTGAGATACAAAAGCAACCCAAAGGTCAGATCTCTTTTCTGTTTTACACTCGGCGGAGAAAACTTTTCGATAAAGTCAGCCCAAGTCTTCCGAAATCTACCATTGCTCAGGGTGTTAGATCTTTCTTGGGTAAAACTTGAAGGAGGAGTGTTACCTTCCAGCATTGGAGAGCTCATCCACCTGAGGTTCTTAAGCTTAGACCATGCTAGGGTATATCACCTACCTTCATCTCTGAGAAACCTAAAGCTTCTGCTCCATTTGAACTTAGGTGTTACTTGGAATCCAGTTCATGTGCCAAATGTTTTGAAAGAGATGCTAGAGCTAAGGTATCTTACCTTACCTCGGTTTATGCATAATAAAACAAAGCTGGAATTGAGTGATCTAGTGAACCTAGAGTCCTTGTCGGGTTTCTCAGCGGAACACAGTAGTGTGAGGGATCTCCTCTCTATGACTAAACTAAAGACTTTCCGTCTACATCCCAGCAGGTTCAGTTCTGAAACTCTACCGTCCATACTCAGTAAATTGAGAAACCTCGAGAAGCTTTGTTTATCCTGTGTGTCTGAAAATAGATATTTTCCGTTTCTTCTTGATCAACATCACTGCCCTCCCCATCTTGCCCACATATCTCTATACAAGTGCTACATGCTGATGGATCCAATGCCGATTCTAGAAAAGTTACTTCATTTGAAGTCAGTTGAGCTTTCATCTGGTACTTTTGGTGGGGGAAGAATGGTGTGCTCAGCAGGCGGTTTTCCTCAGTTATGTGCTTTAGAAATAACAGGACAAGAACATCTGGAATGGTGGACAGTAGAGGAAGGGTCGATGCCATGTCTTCATACTTTGGCTATAAATATTTGCAAAAAGTTGAGGGAGCTTCCGTATGGGCTCAAGTATGTAATTTCCTTAAAGGAACTGAAGATAACGTATATGAAGAAGGAGTGGACAGACAAATTGGAACAAGGTGGAGAAGATTACTACAAAGTCCAACACATTCCCAGTGTTCAACTTCAGTATAAATAAATCTCAGCTTTTGCAATGACTCTGGTAAAGTAAAGTTGATCTCTGTTAGCTTAGTTACATCTTGAAACTTGGAATGAGATATACCAAAAAAAAAAGAAGAAGAAGTATTCAAATTTCTAGACGCTTTCACATTCTGTTTGTGTTGTTTTACTTTTGTTGTGGCGTGGGTTTCAGAAGCTAAAACAATGGTGAGTTGATTGTGTGTTTCAGGGAGAACTACTTGATGGGGGACAAGTAACATTAAGAGAGCAACGTATCTCATTTCCTTGTTCTTTTCTATATGATAAGGTAAATTTATACAGTGTATGTTGGAACTGGAATTAATATAGGATCTGTAATTATGCCAACTTCTTAGTTTTGAATGGTGATGAATTTGGTCTTGTTGGTTCTGAATGATTTAGTTAGGAAGGCAGAATCTCAGTCTGATGTGGCTTCGCTTACAGTGGAACTTAGAACTCCGGCTGAGCTTCTTAATTAGGCAAAATTTGAAGAAGGAAAAAAGCTATTCACTGTTTTTCTCTGATATTAAAGTGAAGAATCCTAGTAAATATGTCAAAGATTTGTTTTTTTTTTTTCTGTCTTTTCTTTTGGATTTTCAGTTAAAAAGAGGTTTTTAAGGTTTATCACCGAGTGTGCCTTAGGATATGGAAGATTTTTTATGGAACATGATATTCATGGATATTGTTATCAGATAATGTTCCACTTACACAATGTTTATGATGCAGAAAGGTAGAGTACTCACTTCCGTTCATGTAGATTAGGATAAAAAGAGAGGCTTTCTTGGTTAGTCAGACTATTAAAAGTTTCATCTGGTTTAATAATGCATATGAATGTTAAATCAAACATGTATTGGCTAACTTCTCAATGCACAGGAGAGATATGCAAGGGAACACAAAACATGAGTCACGTACACATCTCTTTCCATTGTACTTCGTTATAAAGTCTTGTTTTGTTGGTCTTGTGGGATGATGTTTATGTGGTCATTATAACAGACTTTGACTCTCAAATATGATGCAAGATATATCATTTGTCTCTCAAAACCATTACATGGAGTTTTGATGAATTTGTATATACGTTATTGTCCACAGTTATTATTGTATACCATTATTTGTTGGTAGGAGATAGTTTCAATTTTGTACTGAATCTTGGAAACTAAGTAGGCTAATATCCGCAAATCTAGTTGTTATATCTAAATGGTTTGGTTTCTGGACTAGCAACAAAAGAATAAAATATTGTTAATTGGTTATCAAGATGTTTGAACAAGAAGTTAAACTTTTTCGTATGACCAATTAAAACTGGATTTTAATACTTTTTTTAACCATCAATAATCTGCAATCTTGCATATGTAAACTCTTTTCCTTAATATTACTAGATGACAAAAAAAAAAAGTTCTATGTTTGAATTAACATATTCATGTGAAACATAGCCTGCTTTTTTCGACCGTTTGCTAAGCTTCTAAGCGAAAAGTATCAAATAAAGAAGCAATAATTTAAGACGTTGGAGAACAAGAGTGATAATATACATGGCAGGTCTAAAAACTGCCGCGTGTCAAAAGAATAGTAGTCGATGATTACGTGTTATTTAGTAAAATTAATACGATAAGTTTTTTAATCTACTAGTAGTATATAATGTTGGCACAGAGCGAAGTCCCATGCGTCGGTAGAGGAAACAAAAAAGCAAGAGTCCTTTAAAAGTCTACTATTCGTCAGACATTTTATTTTTTCTCTTTTATTTAATATAAAAACCACAGTTTTAATTTGTGCTGTGAACATTATTGTTATTCTTGTAACCTCTAAACAGTAATTAATTTACAAAATTGATTCAGTGAGAGAAGGGTAATCACAATTTGTTATAAACTGTCGCATACCATTTTACAAAGGTCGATGATAAACTGATATTCATAAGGCTATAAGTTGAAATCCGAGAAACTAAAGGATTAACTTTGTAAATAGCGTAAAATAAAAGTAAAGCGGTGGGCAAGAGAAAATAAAAAGACGACAAAAATCTGTTAAGAAAAAGCTAAACCTTTTTTTTTTTCCTCAAATCCAACTCATTTTGGCTGCTCATAATTTTACTTTTAATTATTCTCATCAATACATAACTTGCTGTTTAGCACATGTACAATATTTAAAAATACATGTCCTCAAAAAGAATTATATTTGAAGACTTTATATACTTTTCCGTTAGTTTTAAAAACACACAAAAGCTTATTCGATAATTGATTTATACATATACTATTACAATAACATGTATAAAAAATTATAATTCAGAAAATGAATAATTGCAAAAAGGAGACTCTTCTTGATTTCTGTTCAATTCTCCTTTTCATTTCTTCTCCCTCTCTCTCTCTCTGCTCTGTCGCTTTACTTTCTTAACACTCTGTACGATCTGATTCGTTTTCTTCTTCTCATCAGTAGAGAGAAGAAGAAGCAGAAGAAGAAAAACTTATCGAAAATGGCCAAAGAGAAAGACCAAAACACAAAGGATAAAAACTCCCTAATTTGCTTCTTATGGAATTTCTCCGCCGAGCTCAAGCTCATTTTAATGGCGTTACTCGTCCTCTGCACTTTAGCTACTCTTCTCCCTTTCATACCTTCTTCCTTCTCCATCTCCGCTTCCGAGCTCAGATTCTGCATCTCACGAATCGCCGCTCCAGACGCCGTTAATTCCACCTCAGTCGCCGTCGTAGTACAGAACCCGGAATTAGACAACGGAGTCATAAAACGACCGTTAACTGAAAAGGCGGTAGTGGATAACGGCGATATTAAACAGCCGTTAACTAACGACAAACCGGTGTTGAATAACGGCGTTATAAAACGGTCGTTCACTGGTTACGGCTGGGCGGCTTACAACTTCGTGTTAATGAACGCTTACAGAGGCGGCGTCAACACTTTCGCCGTTATCGGCCTCTCGTCGAAGCCACTTCACGTCTACGCACATCCCTCTTATCGTTGCGAGTGGATCCCACTTAACCAATCCGATAACCGGATCTTAACCGACGGTAACAAAATCTTAACCGACTGGGGATACGGTCGGGTTTACACAACCGTCGTCGTGAACTGCACTTTTCCTTCAACCGTAAACCCTGAAAACGCCGGCGGGACTCTTCTCCTCCACGCGACCACCGGAGACGCAGATCGGAACGTCACCGATTCGATTCCGGTCCTAACGGAAACCCCAAACGCCGTCGATTTCGATCTCTACGACTCGAATCGCCGCCGGGAGAAATACGATTACCTCTACTGCGGCTCGTCTCTATACGGAAACCTAAGCCCGCAGAGAGTGAGGGAATGGATCGCTTACCACGCGAGATTCTTCGGAGAGAAATCTCATTTCGTGCTCCACGACGCCGGCGGGATTCAAGAGGAAGTGCTTGAGGTTCTACGGCCGTGGATTGAGCTCGGGAGAGTGACGGTACACGATATCAGAGATCAAGAACGATTCGATGGTTATTATCATAATCAGTTCATGGTGGTGAATGATTGTTTGCATCGGTATAGATTTGATGCTAAGTGGATATTCTTCTTCGATGTTGATGAGTTCATCTATGTTCCTCCCAAGAACACAATCTCATCGGTGATGGAATCTTTGGAGGAATATTCTCAGTTCACTATTGAACAGATGCCTATGAGTAGTCAGCTCTGTTATTCCGGTGACGGTCCGGCGAGAACTTACAGGTAATGTTTTTGAACCGGGATTTAAAAATCTTGGTTTTAGTAAACCATGTGCGGTTTAAGCATTTGGAATCAGTCACTGATTTGGTTAAAGTTGCACACTTTTTCAATGGTTTCCATGTGGGCGAGAGTTGTTTTCAAAGATTCTTGTAGCTTTCAATTTCCCAAACTAACTCGAGATTTTCTAGGATTTGATTCATGTGTGTGTGTGTTTTTGTCAATGGAATATTAAATAGTTCTTGCGATTTGGAAATATTTTTTTAATTTTGTTTACTAATTTTAAAAAACTGGATTGTAGTTTTTTGGATGATTGATTATGTGATTGTGTGTTGTCAGGAAATGGGGATTTGAGAAACTGGCGTATAGAGATGTGAAGAAAGTCCCACGACGCGATCGGAAATACGCGGTTCAACCGCGTAACGTGTTTGCGACGGGCGTTCACATGTCGCAGAATCTACAAGGGAAGACGTACCACAGAGCGGAAGGGAAGATCCGCTATTTTCACTACCATGGTTCGATCTCGCAGCGTCGTGAGCCTTGTCGTCATCTTTTTAATGGGACAAGCATTGTCTTTGGCAACAATCCTTACGTTCTTGATACAACGATGCGTGATATTGGCCTCGCGGTTAAGACGTTTGAGATTAGGAAGATTGGAGATCGGTTGCTTAGGACACGACAATGAGAACAAAAGAAGGAGAAAATATTAAAATGATGGTTTCTGTTGGCATTGTAACGTAAATCTTGAAAAGTATATTAGGTGAATGTAACAATTTTTGTGGATTTTCTTTTTAAGTATTCTTTTATTGTATTATAAATTGGGTCTTAGAATCATACCAGCTCAGACACTTGGTATATAAGCATCTCTATTATGGGCTTTATAATATTTTTTAGTTATTTGTACTTTGGAAAAGTGTTCTCTTTAGTGAAAGTCGTTGTTGTCTTCGATGGATCTTTGTCGTGTTAACTAACCAAAAGGTATTATCACCTTTTCTTCCTTTGAATCGAGTAATTAGAATTTTTACAATCAATAAAATAACAAATTAAAACTTACATCCATATATTTCCCGATTTAACTAGTAATCATTTTTATCTATCCAGGAAGGATTTTTCTTTTTAACGAAAAACTGAAAACACGCAAGTGTAAGACCCCACGAAGAGGGTCCTTCCAAGTTTCGTGGTTGTTAATTGTCGCAAAGGCTGGAAAGTCTCTCACTGACAAATGCCCAACAATCATGCACAATTATTTCCAATCAACAATATCTCATATTAACGACAACAATTATTCATTCATTTTCATTTTCATTTCAATTAATCATGAATTTAATTAATTATATAGAAACAAAACAGGAAGTAGGAACAATAGATTGCAAATAAAAGAAGAAAAAAAACATAAATAAGGGAATGTGCACCGACGGCTTGGCAATTAATGTATGAAAACAAGACACGTAAAAACAAATATTTAGCACATTAACGAACCCTACCATTCCCACATTAAATACTATAAATTCACAAAATACTAATTTTTCTCTTAGTAATCAACACAATAATAATCGAAGTGCATCTCCAGGGTTTGACACGTAGGATCTGAAACAGCCTCTCGAGATGACACATCAACTAATGAAAAAACTCAAAAACCAATCAGAACATTTGTGTTGTCCACGTCACAAATGAATATTTAACAAAAAGCAATAAGGCTCATCACAGGCCCAACCAAAACGTCCAGCCCGTAACCAGTAGGCCTGGGACTTCGGTTAATTTTTCGGGTTCGGATCGGGTGATTCGGTTTTTCGGGTTTCGACGTATATAAACCGTTCGAGTTTTTTTTTTCTAATTGTGATTCAGGTTTAGTTCGGTTTATTTCGGGTTTGTGTCGGGTTTCAGATTTCATATCAAACCGATCGGGTTTTACTTCGAGTTTTGGTTTGGTTTATTTCAAGTTCGGGTTCGGTTTATTCGGGTTTCGGTTTTTTGGGTTTAGACAAATAGAAACCGTTCGGGTTTTTAAGTTTACTTATCAAGTTCGGTTTTGTTTATTCGGATTCGGGTTTTCGGGTTTGGATAAACTATAACCGATCGGGCCATCGCAGGCCCAACCAAAACTTCCAGCCCGTAAAGAACCAGTAGGCCTGGGACTTCGGTTAATTTTTCGGTTTTGGGGTCGGGTTATTCGGATTTTTGGTTTTTCGGGTTTTGACGAATAGAAACCCTTCGGGTTTTTTTCTAATTGTGATTCGGGTTTTGTTCGGTTTATTTCGGGTTCGTGTCGGGTTTCAGATTTCATATCAAACCCGATCGGGTTTTACTTCGAGTTCGGTTCGGTTTATTTTGGGTCGGGTTCGGGTTGTTCAGGTTTTTTTAAAACCAAAGTAACCAACGTAAAGAAAAATCGAAAAATAGGGTATTAGAGTTTGAGTTTGGGTATTTCAAGTTTGGGTTTCGGTTTTTCGGGTTTATACAAATAGAAACCATTCGGGTTTTTAAGTTTACTTATCAAGTTCGGGTCGGGTTCAGTTTGGTTTATTCGGTTCGGGTTTTCGGGTTTGGATAACTGTAACCGATCGAGGTTTTTAATATATTTTTTCGGGTTCGGTTTTGGGTTTTTCGGATCGGGTTCAGGTTCGGGTTTCGGTTTCAGATAGAATTCCCAGGCCTAAGAACCAGTCAACCAGGTATCCAAACTCAACACTCGCGGCGTAGCGCAGGTTCCGACCTAGTTGTTTTAAATAATGCTATACTGATTGAAATGGATTGTTTAAATCATTTTAGTACGTTCGAAGCTGTCGGAAACACATTTAATAGAAGTAGCCGAAACTACATGATCTCTGCAGCTGTGATATTCTCTGCGAATCTACAATTTCCATTTAAATCAATAATCTTAGATATTCTTTATATTAAATGGGTTTTCTCCATGATTCAATATGATAAACCAACCACGCGATCTCAACGAGTTTCTATAAACTGAAATAAAAATAGATTTACACAAAATCGTTTCTAGTAATTATTAGTAACCAGTTGTGTTCTTTGACTCTTTCGTATTTAAATCGTTCAATTCTCATGTTAACGTTCTGAAGAAATTTAAAGATCAATTCAAAACCAACTTTGCCAAGTAGGACCAAACTAGGTTGGCCAAACATGTCTTGTTGTAAATTTGTGTGTTAAGATTTCATTTAAGAAGAATATACTGTATTTTAGGGCTGTTCAATACGGTAAAACCGAACCGAACCGATCCATACCGAACCGAAATAGAGCATATGGTTTGGATTTGGTAATACCGTATAAACCGTATGGATGTTATTTTTAGAAAACCGCAGTATATGGATATGGTTAGGTTTATAACCGAACAAACTGAATAAACCGAATAAAACCGATTGAACATAAGAACTGTATAATTATATCCATTATATAGAGACATTACAATAGATTTATGACATGGATAAATAACATCTACAGTATAAGATGTATTCATTTTTCTTTGGTTTTACGATGTATTTCGAAACTAAAAATCTAATATATATGTTTTCTTTATTGTTAAAAATATATCAACTAGAGGAGAAAAGACTTTGATGGAAGGCAAATATAAGACAGTCGAATAACTCTTTTTCCATCAATATATTTTTTCGTTGATCTTGTTTTGAAATTTAAACTTTAGTTTTATGTTGATTGCATTATTTGATGTTAAACAAGTGTTTCTGTTTTTTTTTTCCTTTTTTTTATAATAATTTTTGGTATAAAACCGAATAAACCGAAAACCGAAAGGTATTTAACCGAACCAAACCAAAGTAAGTATGACTTAGTATTACCAAAGAAAAATATTTGGCATGACTTCCGTATGTTACATGTTATATCTACTATATTAAAACAGGAGTCTTTTATGAAAAAACCAAAAGGACCATGGCATATTACTTTTTGTGCCATTGGTCTCCTTTGGTTTTCATAGATTCTCATTAATGGCATTTTAGGTATACAAAATTGGTTCCAACATTGAATTAGGTTCATTTAATCTAATTTGATTTATCATTAACCGATTATATATGAGACTCACCGAGCTAATCAAATTTTGTAACCAACGAGATCGAATTATTTTGATCAAATCGTTCCACCTAATGCGAAAATAAATGAAAAGTCAACCTAATGATCGTATTACATATACTATTGATCATTGCAATAAGGAATATTCTAAAACTATATTGTTCAGAAGATATATCAATAACATAAAATAAATCATACCTACATAAAATTAAGCATAATGTATGTAGAATATGTGCTATATTATATGATATATAAATTAGAATACAATAAGAAATGTCACTAAAGTATATTGTTTAACTGATGTATTGTTAACATAAAATTGTTAAAATTAAATATACTACGATGTAATATTTGTAGTCTATAGTATTCCAGAATTGATTATAATAAAATATCTCCATAAACTATCATTAATCATATTTTTATGAATACACAAAGGTATATAAAATACAAAATACAAAATTTGGTATATAAAATATAAAAGTATATGGTAGATCATGATTTACTCATATATAAAATACAAAATTTGCATAATATAGTTTATGTAAAAGAAAAAAGATATTGTACTTATACCAAAAATATTCTAATCATAAACATAGCTAAAACGTTACATATTGTGCAATATAAACGGACTCAAATAACAGATTCAAACAATCTTTGTAAATGCATGTTACATTGAATCAAACGGCTCAAATCTTTACAATTAAATCAAACGGCCTAAGATTAATTCAGTATATAGCTTTTAGGAAACTAACCTTTTTGCAAAATCATCGACAATATCTACAGATTTAATTTAAAAACTTCCTCCACCAAATCTGCAAAAAAAATATAAGCAATATCTACATTAATTCAATATTTGAAACAATTGGTAACTACATTAAACAAGAAATCGAATATGCCTTTTACAATATCTCCATATCTATCATAATCACACATATACCTATTAATACTAAATATTCAAAATCTATCTCCCATCAATACCCAAAAACTGGCACTAACCCGGCCATTTACCAAAAAAAAAAATCAATACCCAAAAACTCGGACACAATCTCATTTAAGTCGGCCATCATACCATTTTTCCTAACTTAAAAATTTACACAATATCTACAATAATTCAATATTTTAAACCAATTCCTAACTACCTTAAACACACAAACGAATATGCCTTTAATAATATCTCCAAATATTTATCAAATCTATATCGGCCATAATCCCATTTTTCCTATCCTAAGATTATAACCCTAAAAACAATAATACCATCATCCTATATAAACTAACCACACGATCCCACATTCATTACTCACCCAAAAAATCAAACCTCATATATTCTTCAACTAAAAAATGTCGCAGCCTCTCCCAATAACCCCATTGAAAAACATCAAACCTTTCAAGACTACCTGGAGCAATACTCCTTCAACTCATGAGAGACACTCGAACTGGTCTTATTTTATCAAGAGGGTTATTGTAGTTATTTTTAACCGCTTTCTATTGTATTCTCTATCAAGATAACGAATATAATTTCATGTCCTTTTTTTCTTGCAGATAACTTATCAATGAATGTGGTTTTCAAAGAAGTGTTTCAGAATTTGGAGGTGAATTTGCGAGGAAGTTACATATTAGTGGATGGTTACTGTGTTGTTTCAAAACTATCTTCTATTTTTAATCTTACGTTTTAGGCATAATCTTATTCATTCGGAAGTTTTTTTTGTCAAAACTTATACATTTGAAATCTACATATTTTGTAACTGGAAGAATTTACCTTTTTATTAGGAATCAACAGAAGCCAACCGTCTTCATGAATGCAGTTGTAGTAGCCAAATTGTGAGAACCAGACATCAGCCAATTTGGTCCTCAGCATAGATTTAAAAAGGAAAAAAAAAAGCATAAGAAAAGTGAACATGACCCAAAGTAACAATTTAGGCTTATAAGTGAACAAATTTTATAAAACATTATAGGATAAAGTAACAATTTAGAAGTTACCTTTTTTCATTGCTCTTCTTCGCTTTCTGCCTTCGTATTCTGCATATAGAGGCAAAAAAATCAATACTAAAGATGTGCCAATGTTAAAAAATTGTGAGCGGTTCAGAACCATGAACGTTTCACTTACACTTTAGATACACGAGTAGAATCAGGCAGATCCTGCTTAACATTTTGAGGAGAAATAAGTACACATATCAATTAGATTTTTTTTATTTTTTTTGTAAAAGATAAAAAATGGTGAATGAATAAAGAGGCGCACAATGTAAGAAAATCTCACCTTGCTGTTTGAAGAATTATTCTGGATTAACTCCCAACGTTCTTTTTTAAGAATAAGGTTTTCAACATCACCATCAGAATAAAATACCTGCAACGAGGCCCGGTAGGAAAATTCTTATGAATCAATTACGCAACAAAGTGAGAATTTTGAAATATCAGTTCGAGAAGTTAACTCACTCGATGCTTCTTCTTACGACTACAATAGGACTTTATGATGCCTTCACAAAACCTGTGCGAATATAAATGGTGAGATTTATGTCATAGTATCCAAAACAAGTTAGAATGTTTTAACTCTCTTACCGACCAACTCCTCACTAAGCTCACTCTCATGGGACTCCTGCAAAGACAAATATAGACCATTTGAAAACACGAAACTAATAAAAGCCTCATACCATAGACAGAGAATGCATAAAAAATCCACACCATTTCATCTCCAGCTGTCTGTTTCCTCTTGGGATAGCTCTTGGAAGTATGTTTAGATTCTTTGGTCGAAGGTGTCATTGCACGAGAAATCTTCTTCTACACAGTTTATCCAATTGTAAGTTAGGAAGTTCAAAAGTATTTTATTTTCACAAAAAACCCATGTTCTCAAATCTGCTACCTTGCTCTTTGATGACTGAGGAATAGGCGTATCCATGCTTGCAACTTTTGATTTCGAGTGGACTATTTCTTTCTCACTGGTCTCTGCCCTGCTTCTGTCTCTGCCTCTGTACTTTCAGACTGCACTTGATTTAAGAGTTGTTTCAAATGGTTTCAATCTCTTACTTTGTCAAGTTAAGCCACCAAACTATCTTATGGTATTAATGTAGCCAGCGAGTTATTTGTCCTCACATGGACCAAAGTCCATTTTTCTCTATTAAAATACAAATACAGAGAGACAGAAGTCTCTGTAAGTAAAAGAGATACGTTAATTTTATAGAAATTCGATCTCAATCCACAAGTGAGTATAGATAGACCAATGAGCTGCGAAGAAGAAAGAGAGAGGACATACAGCGCCATAGCAGAGACGAGGAACGAGTCCTTTGTTGAAGAAACCATAAGAGAGGAGAGCAATCGCATGAACAGCTTTAACTATTGCAAACACATCGTTCAGCTCAAACGGCCCTTCTCTAGGTTTGTGATGTGACTGCATACAAACGAAGTGAGGAGAAGAATCAAATAGCAGTAACTAACAAACCATCTCGAAATTCAATACTCATGATGACGTTGAATCAGCAACAAATCAACCTCTATGGTTTCTATTTATGCAATTACACTAATATATAATATATTAGTGGAATCAAATTACAATATAATATAATAAGAAGAAGAGTACGAGCTTAAGAAGAATTCGTAACCTGAGAGGAAGAAGAATGTGACGAATTCCGGTGTTGATTATGAATTAATTCCAAAGCAAGATCTAAAAAATCAACACAAGAATCGGAGATGTCGAAAGAAGAAGAAGAAGAGACAGCTTGGATGAAAAATGTGGTAAGGTAAAGATCGGAGAAAGCAAGAGAATAACAAGAACAACCCCCAAAGAAAATCAGATTACACGAAATCAGGTTAACATCGGAGAAGGAGAATTTTCTCGCGATCGGCGGAGAGAACAAAAGGTTTCCCGGAAAAAAAAACTAATATGACCACATATAGTTACTTTCACGAAAAAAAAAAAAAACTAATTAGCAGCAGCTATGACATTTCAATGATGAAATGCACATCATTAATTCCAAAGAATGACTAGCCAGATGCGTTAAATCCAAAGCCTGAATTGACACTAGCAAAATATTTACATACCTTCACTTCCAATGCAGCTAAACGGTTTAAATCTCATCCGCTCTTTCAAACTTGAAACACATGGCTTCTTTGTCTGTCGCAAAAAAATGTTAAAAGGTGATTAGTTTTGCATGACCAAAGAAGAATCAATCACATTGATAATCAAGGAATTTAGATAACCAATTAAGCCGGTATAGGAGAAGAATTATACCTCGAATTGCTGTGAAAAAAGAGCTGACAAAAATAAGTGGAAGGCCTTATGTAGGTCCATTAGTAGATTGGAACTGCTCTGGAAACAAACTCAAAGATATTAGCCGAAAACAGTTCTTCACCAGTACATGCGTCTTTGTCCAATCCACCAATATGAACCCCATAAGCGTTCGAATTGATCACATGGAGCTAAACGGCTTCTTTATCTTTCGTTTAAGTCCAACTATACCGGAAGAGTCCTCACAAAAAGAAAATCAAACATTTCAAAGAAAATCAAACATTTCAATGATTCATCATTACATATACTCCTTTCACATGCATTTTCCGGGAAAATTACTTTAAAATGCTGAAGTAATTTAAAATCAAATTTTAAAGATGAATTTAAAAATTGAATTTTTATTAGTTTGACTAATTTTTACAAAATAAAAATACATAATACTATTCTATTTAGGGTTGTTTTAAAAAAAAACTTGTCAAAATATATTATTAGCAGTATATATGTAATGAATATTAACAATATGAATATCAGTCTTAACATTACTATCTAAATTTTACTTTCACTTTTCGAAATATTCCATTTTCAAATTTTATATTTACTCTAACTTATATTTTAATTTCATAGATATATTTTTTAATTTATTCTTCCCGCGTACTTTTTGACTGTTTAAAACAACAGTCTTACTCTCGACTTTTAACAAAACCATAAAAAACCTCTCTAATATTAACAAGATTCGTATAATTCAAATTTAAATAATATCATTCCGTTCTTAATGTTTGTTTGAATGTTATTAGGTGAAACACATACTTTTATAATTATATCTACAATTCATAAACTTTAAATTTGAAAAAATTCAATATTAAACAAAATATAGTCCCGCGCGCCGACGCGCGGGTCCGGTTCTAGTTGTAGTTAAAACGCCACCATCCATCACTCAAACGGCTTGAGCTTCCAAGAAAGCATTGAAATTCTTGGTGGCTTCTAGCAACCGTGGTGAAATCGCCGGTGACGTCGGGTAAGAAACCGGCGACGACGTGGAGAATCGAACGTGACGAAGGGAAGACTCCATGGATCTTCTGTTTTTGGAACCAGAAATCTTTAAAACCCCTTTGATCTCTTTCTCGATAGGTTCCTTGTCGAACACGAAAGCCGCTGAAACGGGATCGTCGTGATCGTTTTCACCGGAACCGCTTTTGATTAGCTCGGACGGTAAGTCAAATAAGTGACCACCTCCTTCTTCTCCTCCGGATTCCGACGTGTATGAGCCGCAGTCGAATTTCTCCATTGAGGCTCGAGCTGAGATCACTGTGGTGGTTGTTGTGGTCTCTCTGACGGAGACGGTTCTTGAAACGGTAACGGACGACGATGATGACGTCGTCATGGTGGTGGTTCGTGTGAAGGAAGAAGAATCGTCTTTCCTTGATGATCTGACCGGTTTTCCTTTACCAAAACCGGGGAGGTATAAACACAGAGCGTTGCATTTGAATCCGTCTTCGAATGTGTTGTTATTGTTGATGCTCTTGTTCGATTCGGTTTTGATGAAGAAAGAGTTTCGGATTCCGCTCGTTTTAAGAGACAGTCGCTTGCTCGTAGATCCACAAGACTTGCTTCTCCTGAACGACGATGAAGAAGAGTCTTGTTCTTTGCTTTTCATCGACCGCATCAGGCCCGAACGTTGTTTAGGAGAAGCAGTGGTTGAGTTTGGGAGGCTACGGCTCACAAACTTAGTCCGCACTGGCTGCAACGGAAGAGGCATAGGCGAATCTAAGTCTCTTGGAGGTGACATCGCAGGTAAGAGAATCATATCGAAGCTATCGTTCCTTCTCAGCGAACCCGACAAAGACAAGGACCTGATTGATTTCGGGTCCATCGATATCTCTCTCTCGGATTGCATCATACTCGCTTGCTTGACGAGACGCTTCTTCTTCGACTCGTCTCTTCCTAGAACTTGCCAATCCTCATGAGTGCTCTCGTCTCTGAAGCTAATCGTTGGCATGAGAACTGCAGCAGCCATTGTCTTTTCTTGGCCTGAAAATGTCTGATTAGTAAATAACAAGAGAAAATGACAAATGGCTAGGTCTCAAGGCTAACGAGATGGTGGGTACTTATACAGAGTGTAAGCATGGACAGCACGTCTGGTGGCTAATGGTGGCTAACACTTAGTCATGATTTGCACGTCCCTCTTTTTTTCTTACCTGCGTATTAATCTCAGCCAAAGGTTATTGACTTTATTACAATAAAACATAAACAAACAAAGAAGTTAAGTTTAATAGCATTATTTACATGAGACCATGCCCAAGATTGAGACAGGATCTGACCAAGATTGATATGCCCGCACGAACCACACTTTTTATAATATTACCAAAAGATTTGGAATATCACCCGAATTTGCGCAGACCACAAACCGTTGATTTAGGAAGAAGATGATTAAATAATATTGAAATTCATTTCATAATCTTAAGTTACAAAATATCTATGATCGGTCATTGGTGGTGGTATGTACACAAACTAATTGATTATGACTCTACTGAAGGGAATTGTAAAACAAGATTAACACAACCGAGATACCAATGATAACTGGAAAAGACGAGACTGAGTACAACGCTCCATAACCCTGAAACAGATTAAGAACAGAGGCAAGAGAAACATCAATCAGAACCAAAGGTTTTGAACAGAAAAACGCTGCAAATGCTGGAAGAAAGATTAATGCTTTCAAATTCAAGCTAAAACAGCAACTTCGTAAAAGTGTTGAGAGTTGTACATGTCCACTTGAGCACTAAGAAGGCCCGGCCCAATAAGCAAACATCGAAGAGCCCGTTAAGGAATACGGTCGGCCCATCAACCGGTCGGCCCACGAAGGATGACATCATCAACAGTCACCACACCGTCCGACGCTCACTATAAATAAAAGACACTGTAGAGTCGAAAGCGACATTGAGAAATTACCCTATGCTTTAAGACTATACTTTCTGTAATAACATTTAACGAGCTCAATCATACGACGAGCCCAAATAAGAAAACATTTACAACCAAGACTATGTTTTGATCTCTAATCCCTTTGTTTATCTCTTATCTTAAAAACGAAGACTTCGGACCTGACTCAGTGACGAGTGTGCGAGCAAGGCGCTTATAATTTGTAAAGGCGGCATCCTGACTCAGTGGTCGTGGGTTCTATCCCCACATGTTAATAGTTATGTTAAATGTTGTAGTATCATATTCATTTTGGCTAACTTAACAAAACATAATGCTTATAAAAACAGTTATCAAAATTTCATACTTAAAATAGCTTATATTCATAGTTCATGCTTTAAATGGCCTCAATTTGAAAGTTCATGTTTTAAGTTATCTTAATTTGAAAGTTTGTGCTTTTAAATGACATTCTTTCCAAAACTAATATGACGTCGTTTTGTGATTAACGGAGGATGGTAACAGTGCATTAACATCAGTTAATAGTTCCGTTAAATAAGTCAACGCCATGCTCATTTTGGCATAGTCAACAAAACTTAATGCTTTAGAAAAATAGTCAACGAAAGTTCATGATTTAAATGACCTACGTCGAAGTTCATGCTTTAAATGACCATAATTCGAATGTTCATGCTTTTTATGACATTTTCGCATTTTTATATCATTAGGCTTTTGATTTGTTTATAAATGCATTATATTTATGAAACAAAGCATGCCTAATTATTAATAAAAAGTGTTAATAAATCTAAAAGTGTAAAAAGATAGTATCAATTTTGTTTCATAAATGCATTAGTTATAATTCTACAAGTGTTATGTTTTTCTCAAAGATAACCATACTGATGGAATTTCGTTCAGGTTTTAATCGAATTAAAACAGCCCTAACAACAATCCTAAACCACGGATCTTGTGCCAATTGAATCTACGATGAATATATGTCAAATCTCAAACATACCTGAAGATTTGCAGCGGAAGAAGAACAGGTAATCGAGATTAGGAAGCGCCTCAAGTGCTGCGCCTCTACAGAAGTCCACACGCACACAAACTGGACGGCGGGATGCTAGTGCCGGAGCGAACGATTCGCCTTCGGGTTTTCTGAAACGTTTTCTCTGTTTTCTCAAGCTTCCAAGAGCTTCTATGGTGTATAAACTCGAGCAGCCCTCATATCATATATATAGGCTGGAGTTGCCGACAGGTGTCGATCGACACCCACCATTGGTGTCGATCGACACCTTGCCGACAGGTCCTCGCAGAAAGTCAAGGATCTTCTAGAAGACGATCCCGACTGGTGTCGATCGATACCAACCATTGGTGTCGATCGACACCTTCACAGAAAATCGATATCGACGTATATCTTATATACGTTGATCATAATCATTACTCTAATGATCAAAACCCAATTTATAATATCCAGTTTGCTTAGGTGTGTGACCCTATAGGATCATATGATAATGGTAATGAGTTCATAACTCATAAGTTATAAGCGGCTTCTAGCAAAACATTATAACCGTCCAATACCATATGATTGTCTTATCTCGACATCACGACTCTACTAGAGTAAATACAAGTATGATTTCAGGATATTCCCTTCAATCTCCCACTTGTACTGGAATCAACTATTCCCATAATCCCTTTGTCTCTATATCTCGAACTGGCATAAGGCAAGAACTCGTGTCATCCTTAATCAACCAAACCATGTTTATCGAACTCCGATTTATACTGATAAAAGACAAACGATTGACATTCAATCCGTTTGAGCGCGGCCACGCATTTCCAGTATCAAATCTTCGATAGGCCAGAGATATTTATCTCCCGTTATATGGGAGGGACAAATTCCATCTTGTTCCATCCCTGTTTCCTACACACTTCATAATATGCCCAATCAATGCCTTTATAGCCACCAGTTACGGCTGACGTTTGACAAAGTCAAAGCATACCAATTCATATGTAAGAAAACATGATGAACTCAGGTCAAAGGACTATACTCTATAGTCGTAATGAGAAACTCTTATGACACTCATATAACAATCTTGTAGAGTTCTCATTATCGGGTCATGTCCGATCATGTGTTCTCTAACACATATCTATGTGATTGACTTTAATACTCCTATTAATGACTCCATGAAACTTAGTCATCAGTCACCTCACATATTAGTCTCGCGCGGTTATCAATGTCCAACTTTGATAACCTCGACTATGGACGCAAATAATTTATGTCATCTATCACTTATAGAGTCTCATGATCAAATCACATATTTGATGATCTATAAGAATGCCATAAATTACTTTTGGACAGTTATTTAATAACACCATTAAATAATACTGAAACAATTTCATTAAATAAAACATAACCAAATGTATGTTTACATGAACATCAAAATATAAATATGATAACTCCCACTAAAACAAGATTACTGCTTAAGGAATCTAATGCCTATAGCAGCTGCATGACTCTCATGCTTCGGTCGTGGGAGTGGCTTAGTCAACGGGTCAGCAACGTTCTCGTCTGTCGGAACTCTGCTGATCTTGACGTCACCTCTCTCAATGATATCACGAATCAGATGATATCTCCTCTCAATGTGTTTGGATTTCTGATGTGATCTGGGCTCCTTAGCCTGAGCTATGGCTCCATTGTTGTCACAAAACAATGCCACAGGCTCAGAAATGCTAGGAATCACACCAAGCTCAGTAATGAACTTCCTAATCCAAACAGCCTCCTTCGCCGCTTCAGAAGCAGCGATGTATTCAGCCTCGGTCGTTGAGTCCGCCACGGTGCTCTGCTTGGAACTCTTCCAACTAACTGCACCTCCATTCAGACAGAAAACGTAACCAGACTGAGATCGGAAATCGTCTCTATCTGTCTGAAAGCTGGCGTCTGTATAACCACTCACACAAGCTCATCACTTCCTCCGTACACTAAGAACTTATCCTTGGTATTTCTCAAATACTTCAGGATTGTCTTGACGGCAGTCCAGTGACTCTCACCGGGATCTGATTGGTATCGACTCGTCATGCTTAAAGCACAAGCAACATCTGGACGAGTACAAAGCATGGCATACATAATAGATCCTACTGCAGAAGCAAAAGGAATCCTACTCATGCGCTCTCGCTCAGCAGGTGTCGAAGGACACTGCTTCTTGCTGAGAGTAATGCCATGAGATATCGGAAGCAAGCCCTTCTTGGAATCATGCATGTTGAACCTGTGTAGAACCTTATCGATAAAGTGTCCTGGCACAGTCCAATCAGCCTCTTTGATCTATCTCTATAGATCCTTATTCCAAGAATATAGGCGGCTTCACCCATGTCTTTCATCGAGAAACAACTTCCTAGCCAGTCCTTTACTGACTGAAGTAACGGAATATCATCTCCTATGAGAAGTATGTCATCTACATACAGTACGAGAAATGCAACTGCGCTCCCACTAATCTTCTTGTAAACGCAAGGTTCCTCTTCGTTTCTGATGAAGTTAAACTTTTTAACTGCTTCATCAAAACGTAGGTTCCAACTCCGAGATGCTTGCTTCAATCCATAAATGGATTTATGAAGCTTGCATACTTTCCCAGCAGCATTAGGATCAATGAAACCCGGAGGTTGTGTCATGTACACATCCTCCTCCAGAATCCCGTTAAGGAAAGCTGTTTTCACATCCATTTGCCAAATCTCATAATCATAATGAGCGGCTGTTGCTAGGAGAATCCGAATAGATTTAAGCATAGCGACTGGGGAATAGGTTTCATCATAGCCAACACCTTGAACTTGTTTGAAACCTTTTGCCACCAACCTAGCTTTGTAAATCTGAACGTTTCCATCCACATCGATCTTCTTCTTGAAGACCCATTTACACTCAATGGCTTTTACACCATCAGGTAAATCACCCAAAGTCCACACTTGGTTTTGTGACATGGAACCGATTTCGGATTCAGCGGCTTTAAACCACTTTTCGGAGTCAGGGCCCATCATTGCTTCTTCGAAAGTCGCAGGTTCGTCACTGTCAATGATCAAGAGATCATGACAATTAGTCACAAGAAATCCATATCTCTCGGGCTCTTGACGAATCCTTTCGGATCTGCGAACTTCTGGCATCACAGGTTCGGACTCTACAACTCTTTGTAGATCCAGTCGCTGCTCTTCCTCGACAGGTTGAGCAGGCTCCTGTGATTCTCGAACTTCTTCGAGTTGTACTTTACTCCCACTGTTCTTCTTGGAAAGAAATTCTCTCTCAAGAAAAACACAGTTCTTAGCAACAAACACTTTGTTCTCAGAACGGTTGTAAAAGTAGTAAGCCTTGGTTTCCTTGGGATAACCAACGAAGTAGCACTTATCAGATTTGGGTTCAAGCTTATCAGATATCAACCGCTTGACATAAGCTTCACAACCCCAAATTTTAAGAAAAGAAATCTTGGAACTTTTCCAGTCCACATCTCATATGGTGTCTTCTCGACTGATTTTGATGGAACTCTGTTTAGCGTAAACGCAGACGTCTCTAGAGCGTATCCCCAAAAGGATAATGGAAGATCTACTTGACTCATCATCGATCGAACCATATCTAATAAAGTCCGATTCCTCCTTTCAGACACACCATTCCACTGAGGTGTTCCAGGAGGAGTGAGTTGTGAAACAATTCCACAATTACTCAGATGATCACTGAACTCTTGGCTTAAGTACTCACCTCCACGATCTGATCGAAGAGCTTTGATACTTTTACCAAGTTGGTTCTGTACTTCATTTTGGAACTCCTTGAACTTTTCAAAGGATTCCGATTTATGTCTCATTAAATAGACATAACCATATCTACTGAAGTCATCAGTAAACGTGATGAAGTACTGAAAGTTTCCTCTAGCACTAACACTCATTGGACCACATACATCGGTATGTATTAGTCCCAATAGGTCACCGGCCCTTTCATTAAACTTATTGAAAGGAGCCTTTGTCATTTTGCCCAATAAGCAGGATTCACACTTCTCAAATGATTCAAAATCAAATGAGTCCAAAAGTCCATCTTTATGAAGCTTTTGAATCCTTTTCTCATTGATGTGGCCCAAACGACAATGCCAGAGAAACGTAGGGTTCGAGTCATTGGTTCTTAACCGTTTGGCATTTATGTTATAGACAAGCAAAGATTGGTTAAGAATATAAAGTCCATTCTCTAATGGAGCGCTACCATAAAACATTTCATTACGATCAAAAGAACAACATTTGTTTTTAATCGAAAAATGAAAGTCTTCTAAATCCAAAACAGGAATAGAAATGATGTTTCTGCTTATAGCAGGTACATAGTAGCAATTATTCAATTCTAAAACCAAGCCTGATGGCAAAGACAAAAGATAGGTTCCTACGGCCAATGCAGCAACTCTTGCTCCATTCCCAACACGCAGGTCCACTTGTCCCTTCTCCAGCGTTCTACTGTTGCTTAGACCCTGCATATTTGTACAAATATGAGCGCCACAGCCGGTATCTAATACCCAAGACTTAGAACCTGAAGTAGTAACATTTACTTCTATAACATAGATACCTGAAGAAGTCGTCTCATACGTCTTCTTCGAGTTCTTTAGATCTGCCAGATACTCTTTGCAATTTCTCTTCCAATGCCCAGACTTATTGCAGTAATGGCATTTATCAGCATCAGTAGGGCCGCGTTTGGGTTTGGAAGAAGCCTCAGGCTTATCCTGATTCTCAATCTGGAATGCCTTAGCTTTTCCTTTACCCTTAGCATGTTTCTTAAACTTTTTACCCCCTTGCACCAAAAGTACATTAGGGGTGCCCTTTTTGATGTTTGGCTCAGCTGTCTTGCATGCCATGCAGTTCCGTCAAAGTCTTTGTCATGTTGTTCATGTTATAGTTCATGATAAACTGATCAAAGCTCGACGGCAATGACTGCAGAATGATGTCCGTAGCCAACTCTTGGCTAAGGGGACAATCCAGTTTTGCCAAGTTATCAATATAACCCATCATCTTAATGACATGTGGGCTAACTGGACCATCCTTTGGTAGCTTGCACTCAATGAGAGACTTAACCGTCTGGTATCTCTCAGTTCGTGCTTGCTCCTGAAACATCCCTTTCAGGCTAGTGATCATCTCAACAGGTGACGCCACGTTCTCGTATTGTTTCTGCAAGTCCGAGTTCATGGTAGCCAGCATGAGACAACTCACATCGACCTCATCATTGGAATGCTTCTCCCAAGCATTCCTTTCAGCGTGTCCGGCATTGGATTTCGGTTTCTCAGGGAGAACCTTCTCAAGGACATATTCCTTTTTCTCTTGCTTGAGAACAATCTCTCAAGTTCCGATACCATTCAAGGAAGTTCGATCCATTAAGCTTGTCCTTCTCAAGGACGGATCGAAGCGAGAATGTGTTTCTGTGAGGGGAGCTAGCCATAGCTGAAAAAACACAAAATGAGAGTTTAGTTTCGATGTTCAAGAAATGAGAAATCTTAACAATTAAGAAACTCACATTATATTCAAAACAATTTTCCTCAATTGAATATAATGATCCAAGATCCATATTTCACAAAAAATTTGAGTGAGCTTTGGCTCATCGCCCAAACTTTTAGCTATTTAGGTAAGCAACACTTTGCTAATTATATCATATATAATTCTTGTCTCGGATTAATATCTTATATCAAATCCGATCCTATATCTCTGAGCCCAAAACTATTTTGATAGCCCAGTTAAGCAAACCAATCTTTTAAGTCCGTAGTAACGATTACAACCTGCCTCACTCATGTAATTGCGGACACCCTGCTTTGGCAGACCCATCACACAATGAAACGAGCCTTGACAGTTGACAAGATTGGGAAGATATTAAAAGCTTAATATTTTGTTTGAGGAACTGAACCTTAAATCTAGTTTATATCAATTATATATCCTAGATATTTCAACTTGTTTTAAAACTTTAAAACTTCTTTAAGTTAAACAAGCTAGGAACGCAAATTCTGAAGTGGTGTCGATCGACACCAGATCAGTGTCGATCGACACAACTAGTTTGTGTTGACCGACAGATTCCGATCCGGTTCAATCGCGATAAACCATTAACCGATTAAACCGATCGAATCAATTTGCAAATAACCGACCGGTGTCGATCGACACTACATTAGTGTCGGTCGACACCAACCAAATCGGTTCAATGAACGATAACCGATTTACCGCTTGAACCGATCGCGATTACCCGGTTCAATCCAATTGAACCAAACGCGATGAACCGATTGGTGTAGATCGACACTACTTTAGTGTCGGTCGACACCAGTGGTTTGAGGAAATACGATCTTCGATCGTGACCTAAAAGTTCACGCGAAAACCCGATCGGTGTCGATCGACACTCATATGGTGTCGATCGACACCCGTTTCGCACAAACCCAAGAACGAACGATTTATGCAGCAAAAAACGATTTTTGAACATAACAAATCTAGCATGCAATCCTATATATCATATATATCACGATTTGAATTCAACTAATTCAATCTCATGCTTCAGATTCAATAAAACAAAGTTTTCACGCGAAAACCGTAGTGGTCGATCGACACCGAATTTGTGTCGGTCGACACCGAAGAACCCAGAACGGCGTTCTTCTTCAAAACGATTTTAACAGGTGGATCTTTAACAAAATTCAACAGATTCAATAGAAACACACCGCTCTGATACCACTGATGGAATTTCGTTCAGGTTTTAATCGAATTAAAACAGCCCTAACAACAATCCTAAACCACGGATCTTGTGCCAATTGAATCTACGATGAATATATGTCAAATCTCGAACATACCTGAAGATTTGCAGCGGAAGAAGAACAGGTAATCGAGATTAGGAAGCGCCTCAAGTGCTGCGCCTCTACAGAAGTCCACACGCACACAAACTGGACGGCGGGATGCTAGTGCCGGAGCGAACGATTCGCCTTCGGGTTTTCTGAAACGTTTTCTCTGTTTTCTCAAGCTTCCAAGAGCTTCTATGGTGTATAAACTCGAGCAGCCCTCATATCATATATATAGGCTGGAGTTGCCGACAGGTGTCGATCGACACCCACCATTGGTGTCGATCGACACCTTGCCGACAGGTCCTCGCAGAAAGTCAAGATCTTCTAGAAGACGATCCCGACTGGTGTCGATCGATACCAACCATTGGTGTCGATCGACACCTTCACAGAAAATCGATATCGACGTATATCTTATATACGTTGATCATAATCATTACTCTAATGATCAAAACCCAATTTATAATATCCAGTTTGCTTAGGTGTGTGACCCTATAGGATCATATGATAATGGTAATGAGTTCATAACTCATAAGTTATAAGCGGCTTCTAGCAAAACATTATAACCGTCCAATACCATATGATTGTCTTATCTCGACATCACGACTCTACTAGAGTAAATACAAGTATGATTTCAGGACATTCCCTTCACATACAACCCCAATATAATCATTAACATGATATTATCTTATTATATCAACCAACTGTTTGTAATCGTTTATTAATCTGGTGTGTGTTTATGTACATATTAATACAATACTCGGGGTTCGAGTTCCCTGGTTTATGAATAACAAAATAACGTTATACGTTTGGCTATCGCCTACAAATTGGAGTATATTATGTAAGAGATCAATGTCGCATATGTTGTGAACAATATGTCTCTCAATATTGTCCCTCAAGAGTTGTGTACGAAGGGAAGTTTATGGCTTGAAATGTTTAGATCCTTTCATACTTAGTGTTCTTAATGCTTGATTAGCCTTGTTTAGGTTGATTTAGATCTTATAGAATTTCTCACCCACAAGGTGTATGATGAATTCCCCAAAGAGCTAAATATGAGATTTACATGCTTAGCTCATGACAATGATTGTCTAAGGTGTTTATTAGTTGATTAGAACTGCTTCTTAATGCTTGTTGATTGTTTTTTCACAAATGAGAATTTGGTTTGATTAGATGATTAATGAAGGGATTAATACATGAAAATGAATTAGTCTTGTTTAGAGTTCTAAAGCGTAAGGATCAGTTCATTGATTGTGTTAGCTTCCCTCGTTATCTCTTAGTTACCTGAAATCAATTACCTTAACTCAAGTGCTTAGCCATTTATTTATTGAATCAAGTTTAGTTTGATATTGCATTTTGCTTTGTTTTTGGTGATTGATCAATTGTTGCATCTTGTTAGAGTTTATTATCTTTGTTTGATCTTTTCTTTGGTTTTTAGGTTGTTAGATACAAAAACAAACTCCTTGATTGTCCTTAGATTAGATAGGTTCATGTACTCTTAGTGTTGTTAATCTCTACCCATTTGGATTGATCCTCAGATACTACAATGACATGAGTAGGTTTTAGTAATTGAAGTTGATTGCAAAATCTTACTATAACGACCGACTTTGAAACATCATATTACCCGGTTTATATTCTTCCAAAATCAAACATAATAACTCAAAACTTCAAAGTACAAGAAGACATTTAGGTGCAAGAATTGTACAACAACATTACTAAGTATTGCTATTTATAAATTATCAAATAGCAATAGCGGAATAGCAGATAACTTGTGTTTGACCAAGATGATTTGAAAGAAAAATAATCTATTTATTTGATTTTGTTATGAATAATTGATCATCATTCATCTCTCAAATAGCAATAGCGAAATAGCCGCTACACCTCTTCCTCCTTCTGCTTCAAGATACCTAGATTTCGGTTTTCCAGAGATGCCATGAATGAGCAAAGTCTTCTGCCACAGATCGAGTTTGCTTCAGCTTTCTTCTTAACCCCATCGTACACAAGCTTAGTTGCACAGGCTTTGAAGACTTTGTAGAGTGGACTTGGTTCAGCAGAATGATAGGCACGCCGGTTGTGGATTCCGCCGCCGGAGAGTAGGCGGCCTGATTGGAACAATGTCATTCTCTTGGTTTTTTTTTTCCTTTTCGACGGCCAGAACAAAAAATGTTATAATACGAAGAGGTTTATTTTCACGGTTTTTCCTAAAGTTTTCCTTTTTAGCTTTGTTGGAATATGGTGAAAAAACTTTATGACTTAATCAAATACTGGTTTGTTTTAAATTTTATAAGTTGATTTTTTATTGTCGAATTTTCTTGATTAGAAAAAAACTATCTAAACGAAAAATAAAACAAAAAACAGTTTAGAGTGCTTTCCATTACCGCATCTACCATTTTGTTGAGAGATTTACAAATAATAGATTTAGGATATTCTGAAAGAATCCCATTAAAGGTCATTTTATTGATTTCTTTTTTCAATTTTTTTTGGATAAATTGTTGCCAATTTGAAGTGATTTTGATTTTGAGGAAGCCTCTAACACTAATGTATCTTCATGCACATGCAAAAGTTTTAAGGTTATTTATGATGAGTTCATTGCAATAAAAATGAACAATGTGACAACATAAAAAAACTATACAAATTATATTTACATATTTTTCTGGTCAGATGTTTTCCGTTAACCCAAGTTAAAGCAGATAACTTTAGTGTTTGACCAAGATGATTTGAAAGAAAAATAATCTATTTATTTGATTTTGTTATGAATAATTGATCATCATTCATTTGTCTAGTCTAACAAAGAACAAACTTACGAACTGGATGAAAGAAAATAACTAAAGTATGAAGAATGGAATCCTCTAATTAAGATATAGATAGTCAATAAATTCAAGTAACCATTTCAAAAATTGTGCACAATATCATTTTTTTCAGAATTAGTAACTTGGTCGTCGTCGAGTGTAAAGAATAAAGAGACTGAGAGTGAGAGAGGAGAATCGAGCGAATGACGAAAATACCCTTACAGAATTCTCTCGTTGAGATGCCTTAGTAAGGGTATATACGTCAAACAACTTTGACAAAAACATAGCATGTATTAAAAGTTCATGATGTTCTTTGGACTTACTTGCACGATATCCTCCATCAATAAATAAAAGAATCTCCAAAAAAGGACAATAATTCAAAATGATGGAGATGGAGAGTACATCCTATGAGTGTAAAATCAGTTAATCAAAAATATGCATTCCAAATAATTCCAAATATTATTTCATCTGAGAGATGTGGTACTATCTCAATGTTGTCTAACCTTGATCAAGAGGAAAGAATAGACCGTAAGGCTCCAAATATACATTAAGCTCTCAGCCAACCAATTCCAGGCACGACCACAACGTCCATATCCTCCACATGTAATGCTTTCACTTTCTACAGTTTGAAAGAAACATGTAAGAGCATGAGTACATTAAAATGTGACTTGAGGTGTAATGTCTTCTGTCTTCTGTTTTTCCGCAACTGTCTTCTGTCTTCTGTTTTTCCGCAACTGTCTTCTGTGAGAAGAACTTCGTTCCTACAAAGGAACATCTTGTGCAAAACAATAGCCGACTAAGTTGTAAAACAATATTAGAGTATACACTACAAATTGTAGAACCGTGGATAGCTTAGGTTATGTGCTTTAGTTTTACAAAAGTTTTATTTTCCTAAATATAGTATTGTTGTAAAAACATAATGTGTTAAGATCCGATTTCTTATTTAATTTTTGTTATTGATTCATGTATAAACTCTAAAGAAGATCTCCATTGTAGGTAGCAAAACTAAAAAAAATAAATAACTGAAGCTCTAATATTAAATTAATGATATATTTTACTAGTAAAATATATTTTAGAACTTACAATGAGTCTCTCCAATAATGATGCTCTTAAGATCCGATTTCTTATTTAATTTGTGTTATTGATTCTGTATCTTAGATATACAAATTATTTGTTTTGTAAACTTTAGTCTTACATAAACTAATAGAGTTAGAACACATAAAGTAGTAGAATTCCATATGTAAATTGGCGGAAACGAAAATTGTGTAACTTTTTTTTGTTGTTGACACCAATCGAATTTGTATACTATTGTCAGGACATTTGGTCATTTTCTATGAATAAAATATACACTTGGTGCCTGCTTACTCACAAACTTAGTCCGCACTGGCTGCAACGGAAGAGGCATAGGCGAATCTAAGTCTCTTGGAGGTGACATCGCAGGTAAGAGAATCATATCGAAGCTATCGTTCCTTCTCAGCGAACCCGACAAAGACAATGACCTGATTAAGTTCGGGTCCATCGATATCTCTCTCTCGGATTGCATCATACTCGCTTGCTTGACTAGACACTTCTTCTTCGACTCGTCTCTTGCCAATCTTCATGAGTGCTCTCGTCTCTGAAGCTAATCGTTGGCATGAGAACTGCAGCAGCCATTGTCTTTTCTTTGCTTGAAAATGTCTGATTAGTAAAAGAAGAGAAAATGACAAATGGCTAAGTCTCAAGGCTAACGAGATGGTGGGTACTTATACAGAGTGTAAGCATGGACAGCACGTTTGGTGGCTAATGGTGGCTAACACTTAGTCATGATTTGCACGTCCATCTTCTCGTCTTACCTGCGTATTAATCTCAGCCAAAGGTTGTTGACTTAATTACAAAAAAAAAACATAAACAAACAAAGAAGTTAAGTTTAATAACATTCTTTACATGAGACCATGCCCAAGATTGAGACAGGATCTGACCAAGATTGATATGCCCGCACGAACCACACTTATTAGTTATTATAATATTACCAAAAGATTTGGAATATTACCCGAATTTGCGCAGACCACAAGCCGTTGATTAAGGACGAAGATGATTAAATAATTGAAATTTATTTATGATCGGTCATTGGTGGTGGTGGTGTGTAAACAAACTAATAGATTATGACTCTACTGAAGGGAATTGTAAAACAAGATTAACACAACCGAGATACCAATGATAACTGGAAAAGACGAGACTAAGTACAACGCTCCATAACCCTGCAACAGATTAAGAACAGAGAGGCAAAGAGAAACATCAATCAGATCCCAAGGCTTTGAACAGAAAAACGCTGCAACTGTTGGAAGAAAGAGAGAGAGATTTGAGAACAAACCATGGCTTTGGTGGCTACTCCAGGGTCATCATCATCGACATCGGCTTCTTCAATTGCAGCAGCTGAATCCCACTCTACGTTGAGTCTCTTGGCTGCTTCTTTAGGATCTATTCCAGTGTCTGTGGATTTCGCGTACAATGATTTTCCTCGCTGCTTCTTTGAAACCTCGACCTTATCAGATAAAAAAGATAATGGCTAAGATAAGGCTTTGAAACAGAGTCGTGCGCATCTAATTAACTAAACGTATGTTAGCGGTCACCAGAGTTACACAAACAAAAAGGGATACTCTTCCATCATATTTACAGAACGATATAGGAATCACATGAGTCCATCAAATTAGACTAACTGCACATTGCTGCTTAGGATACTCATAGATCATATTGAAAGGTCTTGTACGAATATGCACATTGCTGCTTGGGCTTTCTGTGTTTCTTAAAAGCTACCTTCATGTCTAATCAATTGCATGTTATGTCTGGGTTTCTTGTGGAAGAGATATCGATAAATCTAATGCATTACTGTTTACCGGTCCAATGGATGTCTCATGAAATTTAGTCTGTATGACTAGTAACAGCTTTATAAGCTTATGCCAGTTGTTTCATCATGGATTTGAATTTCCTCAGGAAGCTTCCGTCTATCAATGGACACATATAGCAAACATAAATTGTAGGATTTAAAGAAGAAGTACCTCTAAATTTGGCCAACGGATCATTTCCTCATACAGCATCTGGAGGATGAGACGATCTTTAGGGATTTTTCCTTCATTTACCTGTGAGAAAACAGCGATACATTTCTAAGGATCTTCATACTAATGCCAAAAGTAAACTATTTCCTCCACCAATTTGCCATTTGATCACCATTTGTAACTACCCAAAGCAGCAAACTGCTTAAACTTGGTGTTGTGAAGTGACACCTTGATATCATGACGAGTAATAGGATTTATACTACAAACACGTACATGCCTTGATCTCATGTAAGACAGACCAGGACAGTGTTACATTTACAAAAGAAATGTGACAGATTAAGGATAAATGCAACTTAAAAAAGGTTGGTTAACCAAGGTTTCCAAGAAACTACTGTATTTAGCTATATCTGCATTTGTGAACAAAAAGAAGAAAATGAACCAAATTCCACATAGTCACCTACCAAACCCGAATGATTCACAATCCACTCTATAAATTCTCCGAGAACTGAGCCATACATGAGTTCCCTATCGCGGTAAACTGATGTCTGGTAGCAAGTCTCAGCCTCACAAATTCACCAAGTGTACTACTCATATTATCATTTTGAGGTACATGTTCTAGGTTACAGGACGGAATCTATTTCAGTTGTGGTAAGGACGACTTAAAATTTAAGAGACAATGATATCAAGTGACTAAATCAAAGACATAGAAAAGTTCACCTGTTCCAAGGCTTCAGCCAAGTCTTCCCTACTTGGGGCATCTGCATCTTCTATTCCAAGCAGCCTCCTCTTTTCCAATTCCCTTGGGTCCTCGATCATTATGGTCAACTTAACCTATGATTTGGAATAAGTAGACAACTCAGACTTATTAACATCTGATCCTAAGCATCACACACATCGACAACTAAATACAAACACAGAACCAGGACTTGCAACTTAGCAGCAGCCACAAGAATGCTTAAGCAAAGTTATGACACAATAAGAAACATAACGACTGATTGAGATGGTGTTACCTCATTAAACATCATGTCTCTATTCCTCCTGAGAAGCTCCAAGACCTAACCACATTCAGAAGGAAAAAAAAACACTTTATCTCCTCAATTACATTTCTTTACGCAGGTTAAGAGACTTGAACTGAGAAAAGTTCAACATGTAATGATATTTAGAAAAAGGCTAAATCTTTGTTTGTCTAAACAAATTGAGAGACAAGCCATGAGCATATTCTTCACGAACACTATCTACAATCTGCAATTGTGGAATTACAAACCCGTTTGATCTCATTGACGTATTTAAGATCTTCAGGATCTACTTCTCCTTCTTCTTCTTCGTCTTCATTGTCTCTCTCTTCTTTCTCCTTCTCCTGTTGCTCCAATGTTAACGGAACCGGAACTCGAATCTCCGTCGCGTCTCCTTTCTCCTGCTGAGCTATCACACTTCCGAACCTCCGATTCTTCCTCTTCCCATATCCCCTCTCTCCGGAAATTCCACTACTCCTACAGATTACAACCGGAGCCGGCGAACAGACGCCGTGATAACTCCGTTGGCCGGACGAAACACAGTACTGTAACGGCAACTGAAATATCTGCGTCGCAGCCGCAACCATTTTTTCCTCTGTATATAATCTAAAACAGCAAAACTTTTCTCTTACAATTCACAGATTCTGTATTGCCATGGAGATTTACCAAAAGGAAGAAGACGATTCAAATCATCCAACGTTTAAACTCAATTCGCCTCTTTTTTGGGAAATTTAGATTTCGAGGATAATACGAGTGGCTAAGATATAATACCTCGAAAACGCCTGCCACTTGGATAATAACATCATCACATATTTAAGGACCATCAATATTAAAAGGCTGGCCCAACATCAAGGCCCAATAAAGGCTATAGATTTGGCGGGAAAATGTTAGAGAGGCCCAGTTAGTTTCCCGCCACAACGGCACTTCGACATTTCTCTTCACCCCCATAGTGGAGAAACTAAGAACTCATTTTGCCTCCTTTCACTCACTGTTCAAACGAATTTAGGGTTTATTTTTTTTCCGGGAAAATTATCTTTTGAAGGGAAAAGGGAATCTTCTAGTGATTTGAAAATGGAGGCGTTTGGTGGGTTCGTCATGGACGAGCAAGCGATTCAAGTGGAGAACGTCTTCTTAGAGTTCCTCAAGAGGTTTGTGCTTTTTTTTTTTTTTTGCTTTCACTTTTGGCTCTAAATTGAAGTATGATTTGGTCTCGAAATTGTTTTCAGTTTTCGATTGGATGCGAACAAGCCGGAGCTGTATTACGAGGCGGAGATTGAAGCAATCCGAGGTGGCGAATCGACGATGATGTACATTGATTTCTCACATGTTATGGGTTTCAATGACGCTCTTCAGAAAGCAATTGCCGATGAGTACCTGAGGTTTGCGTTTTCTATAACCCTAGTTTTTTTGTGCTTTTGTGTGCGGGAAAAGTTCGTCTGGGTTTATTAATTTTTTGGCTTGGAATTGGTTTAGGTTTGAGCCGTATTTGAGGAATGCGTGTAAGCGATTTGTGATTGAAATGAATCCTTCTTTCATTTCTGATGAGACTCCGAACAAAGATATCAATGTTTCCTTCTACAACCTCCCTTTCACAAAGAGGTAACATTCTTTATGAATTTTGACTGTAAAGTAAGTGTTAATTTCGCTGCTAGCCATGAACAGTTAATATAATAGGTTGGATTTTTAGTGTGTGGTGATTTTGATGATGACTCCTTTGTCAACGTTCCAGGTTGAGGGAGCTAACCACTGCAGAAATTGGGAAGCTTGTGTCGGTGACTGGTGTGGTTACTCGAACCAGCGAAGTGAGACCTGAGCTTCTTTATGGGACGTTCAAGTGCTTAGATTGTGGCAGTGTTATAAAGAACGTTGAGCAACAGTTTAAGTACACACAGGTACTTGAATGCTTCATTTTGGTCTTCTTTCACTCGGCAGGAAGTGGTTAGCTTGTATTTTTTGCTTCACTTTCTTATGTTTGTTTTTATGATTCATGTCCTTGATGCAGCCTACGATCTGTGTGAGCCCGACTTGTTTGAACAGAGCAAGATGGGCACTGCTTAGACAAGAGAGCAAGTTTGCGGATTGGCAAAGAGTTAGAATGCAGGAGACTTCTAAAGAAATACCTGCAGGTTCTTTGCCACGGTCTTTGGATGTCATTCTGCGCCATGAGATTGTTGAACAGGCCAGAGCTGGTGACACGTAAGTTATTTCCCCTTCTTTATAAAGATCAAGAGTTGCATTTATTCTGAGTCCTTCTTTTGGGGTTTTGTACTCGGCAGGGTTATTTTTACGGGAACGGTTGTTGTTATACCTGACATATCGGCGTTGGCAGCACCTGGAGAGAGAGCAGAATGCCGTCGAGACTCATCACAGCAGAAAAGCTCCACTGCTGGACATGAAGGTGTCAAAGGTCTCAAGGCTCTGGGAGTTAGAGATCTTTCGTATCGGCTTGCCTTTATTGCAAACTCAGTGCAGGTTTGTCAACTGTTGTAACAGTCATTTCAAAACTTAGCGAGTGGGATGTGTTGACTAATCTCGGTGTTTCTCTTTTCCAGATTGCTGATGGTAGCAGGAACACTGACATGAGGAACCGCCAAAATGATTCTAACGAAGATGACCAGCAGCAGTTCACGGTGAGGCTTAGAATAAATTACCTATAAGCTTGCGATGGTTATATTTCCACAGGGTCCGATTTTACTCTTCTGATGTGACCTCTTACAAGATTATTATACATATACAAATAATGAAAATGGTTCTTGTTTAAACGTGTAGGGAGAAGAGCTAGATGAGATTCAGCAGATGAGAAACACTCCTGATTACTTCAATAAGTTAGTTGGAAGCATGGCACCAACCGTTTTTGGTCATCAAGATATCAAGCGTGCAGTTCTACTTATGCTTTTAGGCGGTGTGCATAAGACCACTCATGAAGGCATCAACCTCAGAGGAGACATCAATGTTTGTATAGTTGGGGATCCCAGCTGTGCTAAATCCCAATTCCTCAAGTACTGATTCTCACTGAAAATCCAAAGCGTCTTTTCTTTTCCTTTTCTGCAATCTGATCCCTTAGTTCTGTTCTGGTTTGTTATTTGCAGGTATACCGCAGGCATAGTACCAAGATCTGTGTATACATCTGGGAAGTCCTCTTCTGCGGCTGGGTTGACTGCAACTGTGGCTAAAGAACCAGAAACTGGGGAATTCTGCATTGAGGTAACTTTATGTGCATTGCTATAGATTGCTAGCAACGAGTCTTTCACGTAATTTAAACTTTGTAGATCGCTTTGAAAAATGCTAGCTTCTTTTGATTATGTGATTACTATGTTTTGATAGTAATTAATGCCATCTGACTCTTTAACAGGCTGGTGCTTTGATGCTTGCTGATAATGGAATATGTTGCATTGACGAGTTTGACAAGATGGATATCAAAGATCAGGTAAGTGATCATCATTGCTTGTTACAGTACAGAGGATCGAGTTTCCTGGACTGTGGCTAACTGAGATTACTGTTACATTTGGGAACAAAGGTTGCTATTCATGAAGCCATGGAGCAGCAAACAATAAGCATTACGAAAGCTGGTATACAAGCAACTTTGAATGCCAGAACATCAATCCTTGCAGCAGCAAATCCTGTAGGTGGGCGATATGATAAATCTAAACCACTTAAGGTGAGGTCATCCCCGAAGGTTAATCCAAACGGATGGATGTTTTTGTTTTCATCTTTTAAGTGTTTTCATGAATTCTTTTTTATATACATCTAATTGTGGTCTGGTCATGCTATTTTCAGTATAACGTTAACCTTCCACCTGCCATTCTCTCGAGGTTTGATCTTGTGTACGTTATGATTGACGACCCTGATGAGGTGACGGATTACCACATTGCCCATCATATCGTGCGTGTCCACCAGAAGCATGAAGCAGCGCTTTCTCCTGAATTCACTACCGTACAACTCAAGCGCTACATTGCTTATGCGAAAACCTTAAAGCCAAAGGTAGTAAACTAACCCAAAGAAGTTTTGATTGCAATAAGCTCTTGTGTTGGAGATGCTAACATCTTTTTGGTATCCTCCTCTGTGTTGCAGCTAAGCCCAGAAGCAAGAAAGCTACTGGTTGAGTCCTATGTTGCTCTACGCAGAGGCGATACAACTCCTGGCACAAGAGTGGCTTATCGAATGACAGTGAGGCAGCTGGAGGCACTGATCAGGCTCTCAGAAGCCATTGCTAGGAGTCATTTGGAAATTCTGGTGATTATCCGTAACCATTGTCTCCTTGCCTTTTTCTTCCCCGATAAGTCATTAATTTGCTTTATCTGGGCACTTTCTTTTTGTTTTCAGGTGAAACCAAGTCATGTTCTTTTAGCTGTCAGACTTTTGAAGACTTCAGTTATCAGGTAACTTTCGAACTTCTCTTTCTTTATTTATCTCTTTATTTCTCCAAATTAATCGTTAACAAACTATATTTGTTTCTACTTATCCAGTGTTGAGTCGGGGGATATCGATCTTTCTGAGTATCAAGATGCTAACGGTGACAACATGGACGACACAGATGACGCTGAAAATCCTGGTAACGGAGATGAAGATCAACAGAATGGTGCAGCCGAGCCAGCTCCTGCTACTGCAGGTACTTAAGCACCATTTATGCTCTTCTTTTTGCTCTGAGTCACTTACGAACCATAACAAACATCATTGTGTATTATCAACAGATAATGGAACAGCAGCTCCAAAGCTGGTGATTAGTGAAGAAGAATATGATAGAATCACACAGGCCTTAGTCATTCGCCTTAGACAACACGAAGAAACTGTTAACAAAGACAGTAAGCAACATCACTCTTCAATTCTCCATACTAATGATTTCTCTCTTCAACTCTTGAAATTTTTTATCTATGCGACGAGTAACTTTTCTTCATCTTTAGGTTCTGAATTGCCTGGAATAAGACAAAAGGAACTGATTCGATGGTACATCGACCAACAGAACGAGAAAAAGAAATACAGTTCGCAAGAGCAAGTCAAACTCGACATTAAGAAACTCAGAGCCATCATCGAGGTAAATCCAAAATAATCGTATAAGTTAGGATTATTTCAAATTATGTGTCTATCTAACACAACCTATACATTGCACAGAGTTTGGTATGTAAAGAAGGTCACCTTATTGTGTTAGCCAATGAGCAAGAAGCCACGGAAGATGAAGAAACAAGAAGAAGATCTTCACAAAGAGACGAGAGGATCTTGGCCGTTGCTCCCAACTATGTGATCGAGTGATGTTGTTAATTGTTAAAGATTCATATGTACTATACAAGTAGAAGGCTAAAATCTTGTGTTATCATTTCGAACTAATTTTATTATTCCTTATAACTCAATTTCACCAGGATGTGTAACTTTTAACCTCTTGCAAGTAATGTAGCTGCAAGAACTTGAAATTGAGCTTTGCTGGATTGACTAACGTTCCACTGGTCCTTTTCTTGTTCATAGTGTGAAATATACTCCCTAGCAAGTAGCGCTCTAGATACTTTTCTTTAAGGCTTAAAACATTTTTCTGGGGGTTTGCTCTACCACTTCATGTCACTCAAAACCTCTCAAAATTAAAAATCTTTGCAGTTACGGATCGGATAGTTTAACTAAAAAGAATTTTTTTAAAAAAATCTTTTAAAAATTAATTTTTCTATATAATAAGTTAAAATTTTAAGAGTTAGATATGATAAGTTGATAACTATGAAATATGGTCATTTGGCAAATTCACCATGAAAAAACAATTTCAAAGCACGTGCTAAGTAGAGTCCTACTAGCAGAACAATGTCGCAAATAGATTCATTCCCCGATTCTGCTTAATGTTTTTCAGATGGGCAACTCAGGTACTTTGTATGATTACACTCAAGTAATTGTCAGCTTTATCTGATGATTAGAGTCACTGAAATAGTATTAAGAGTTAGTTTATTAGCACAGTTTCGAAGTACACATTAGGCAGAACAAAAAAGATTCGGATTGGAGAGATACCACTGGATTGGACAGATACCACTGAGGTTTCTTCTTTATGCAAAGCAAGATAATATAAGGACGTTGTATAAATTTTTGCTAATAAATTGATTCATATGAGAAAGCCCATATATTGATGAATTTGTCATCTCCATAGGGTAAAAGATCTTTAGTTTCATTGATAGCTATAGAACACAATATCATTGACACGACAAATATAATTAGCAAACGAGATAATTAAAGAAAAATATAATAGCAAACGAGTTTCATTGTTAGGTATAATGTTATACTATGTATGAATAACAAATGTAATAGCAAACGAGATAATTAAAGAAAAATAATAGTAATAAGAATATTTGGTAATATTAAAGAAACTTGATTTCACTTCCCTTGTCCATCCCTGAATAAAAGTGATGCAAAAAAATTATATTTTTCAAGTTTACTCCTGCACAAACCTTGCACGTTTATATCAGAACTGCAATTTCTATCAAAGTATACAGTTTTAATAGAAATGTGCTATAGTGTTTCTTGTGTAAAAATAAAATATACATATACATATATATATATATAAATAAAAAGAAACATACATTTATATTTAAATAAATAAGATATTGAATGATATTATGAATTAATTAGTTATAAATTGATATGTGGTTGTTGATTGGGAGTGGCAGTGTTGCCAACTTCTTTTGGGATCTGAGGATTAGCCAGATAACAGCTCGTGATTTGGGGGTCGCCACAGCTCAAGGCGGTGAGAATTTCTTATTGATTAGTTATCTACTTACACACCGACTATGCTATGGGCTTCGATTGGGAGTGCTAGTGTTGGCAAATTTTGCTATGATTTGAAGGTCAGCATTGAAACAGCTCGTGATTTGGCTTTCCTCAAAGGTAAAGCGGGGGATAATGCCTGGTTGATTGAAGGCGTCTCCAAAAATATGGAGAAGAAACATCATTGAAACATTATATGAGCATGGATCAGCTTGAAGATGAACTAGAGCAAGGGGAAGACACACTTGTAGCTGGACCTGATTTGGAAATACCAAGTGGTACAATGACAAGATCAAGAACCAAGGCATTGCACAAGACCATAGAAACTCTACTTAATCAAGCGAAGATTTGTGAAAACCAATCCATTTGTACTACCTTGATGTGTATCCAAGCTGACTAGCACATAGGTTGGGTTTATCTTGTGTGCTCTTTTTCTTGTTAGGTTTTTGTCCCAATTGGGTTTTGCCTAGCAAGGTTTTTAATGAGGCAAAGTTAAACCCCCCACATTCACCTATGTTGCGAAATCACATGGACCGACCTTAGTTATTTCATTGCCTTATGTTTAGTTATGCTTTGCGTTTCATCTTAGGGTTCGGTGGAGCTTGTTCTACGACCCTACTTATACTCTCTCTTGTCTCTCAGCCGAAACCATCTATCTTTTATCCAAAAACTTTCTTAAGTTAGATCTCTCTCTTAGTGTGTAATATCTAAGGGAAATCCTTGTTGGAATCGTCGTGTGTCATATCGCCGAGTTCATCAAGTTTGCTTGTACAAGGTTTTTTTCATTCCTTGTCCAAGTTCTATCTACTATCTTCTATCCATCAAACTCCACTTCTATCCCATTAGCAAATCATCACTATCCCTTCAAGTTCCATTTCAAGTTCATCATTCACCAGTTCATCTCGATTCATTGTTCATCAAACATCGGTTTCATCATCATTCACTAATCGCATCAACGGATCCATTCATTCATTCCATCTTAACCACGGTTCAGTTCACTCAGTACTTGGCTTTTGAAGTACGAATCTAGGGGAGATCTTGTTATGTGGTATCAGAGCAAGCTTCAACAAGCTAAGTGTTACCAAAACTTTCGGTTCAAACTTGTGCGATTGATATTTTGAAGTTTACCTTTTGGTTCCTTATTATTCACGAGTTGATCTGTTCGATTGATGCTTGATTGTTGTTTATAAGTTCTTAGTTGTGTTATCTTGCTAGCTGTGGCTTCGATCTGTTGTTTTTCTCTTAGTTTTAGTTTCGATCTCATCGTTGCTACTCTTTTGCGATCTAAACCCAAAATGACTCTTCACATCCTTGCGATCCACGGTTTCGATTTTTTCATCTATTGTGATTCTAGGTTGTTAGTGATCGATTCTGAACTTGTTTTCTTTATAAATGGTTTGGTCTTATTAGATTGTGTTGTGTTGAAGGTGATTTGTTCTTATTGTTCTAAGTTCGATTCCGATTACCTAAGAACTACTTTCTGCGATTTGGTGTTTGCTTTTCAGGCACCATGGCTGGTGATGTGGAAGAGGAAACAAGTGGAGCACAACAAAACCAGTTATTGATGGAAGCTCTATCTGCCAAGATGAGAAAGATGCTTCAAGTAGAGATGTCCTATTTTCAGCAAGAGCAAGAACAACTCAGATCAAATCGACGCCATAGGTCTGGCAAAGAGAACCGGTTACTGAAACATCAAAGGAGAAGCCTGATGGACCTATAGATCTTGAGAATGAGCAAGATACTGAACACTATTACAAAAGCAGTAGCTCCTCTAAGAGCAAGCGAAGCTCACGCTAAGGCAGAGGTAGAACCAGAGACAACTTTTCTGGAATCAAATTGAAGATACCTCCCTTTCACGGCAAATGCAATCCTGATGCATACTTGGAGTGGTAGAAAAAGATCGAGCTAGTATTCCTTGCCAAAGAATACACTCAAGAGAACAAGATTAAAGTGGCAGCTACTAAGTTCTATGACTATGCATTGAACTGGTAGGATCAGGTTGTTACTACAAGGAGGAATGGAGAATATCCGGTTTCATCTTGGAACGAGATGAAGAACTTAATGAGGAAGACGTTTGGTCCAAGTCATTACAACCGTGACCTGCACCAAAGGCTCAGCAGACTAAGTCAGGGAACACGCACAGTGGAAGAGTACTACCAGGAGATGGAGAAACTGATGTCCAGAGCCGACATAGTTGAGGACAAAGAAGCCAATATGGCTCGTTTCTTAGGAGGCCATAATCGCGAAATACAAGATTGGTTGGAAACACAATACTACATGGACATTGAGGAGATGATACACAAAGCTGTTATGTTTGAGCAACAACTCAAGAGGAAAGGATCCCGTAAGACTTCACAAAGCAACTACAACAGCTACCGGTCCAATTTTCAGAGTGATGCAGCTGTTTCTAAAGACGGCAAGACAGGTTTTGGAAACAAAATCGATCCAACTCAGTTGCAAGATCAAAAGAACAAACCTAAAGACACCACTAACCGAAGCAGAGATATGAAGTGCTTCAAGTGTCATTATGCGAATGAGTGTATTAACAAGAGGATTATGGTTCTTTTAGAGAATGGGGAAGTCACGTCTGAAGATGAGGTTTTGGAAGAATCTAATTAAGAGACAGAACTGCTTCCAGTCAAAGGTGATCTTCTAGTTGCGAGAAGGACTTTGAGCTTGCAAAGTAAAACAGAGGAAGAAGCGCAAAGGGAGAACTTGTTTCACACTCGGTGTTTAGTTCAAGGGAAAGTGTGCAGCCTTATCATTGATGGAGGCAGCTGCACCAATGTTGCCAGTGAGACTATGGTAAAGAAGCTGAACCTTAAGATCATACCCTATCGGAGTCCTTACTGCTTACAATGGCTAAACGATGAGGGTGAGATGAATGTCTCCAATCAAGTCTCGGTTTCTTTGAAGATTGACAAGTACCAGGACGAGATTTTGTGTGATGTTTTACCAATGGAGGCTAGCCATATACTTCTTGAGCTTTTGTTTCTGGTTAGAATCAAACTCAGTTTTTGGGTCGTAAAGCTCAAGACTTTGAACTTTTGTTTCTTGAGTTGTTCTTGGTTTTGATTCTGTTCGATGTGTATGAGATGGAACTAGTTTGGGTTTTAGTTGCATACATGTAGGATCTTGGTTTTGATATTAGTTAGAATACTTTGTTACTTTGGTATCACATTATCTGCTCTTTGGCAGCCTATCAGTGCACTATGAAACCACTGATGTATCAACGGCGTATCATCAGCATAATTATTCATAGGGAACACCCACTGCACTATGAAACCACTGATGTATCAAATTAGTTAGCAGCGATGACATGAGTCCATTCTGAAAACTAATTTTGCTTGAATCATATTCATACTTGTGCTCTCTGCGTTTATTGACAGAAAATTCAAGAATCAAAAAGTAACAATGTCGCAAGCTTGAAGTTATGTCGCAAGAGCAAATCAAACTTGACATTAAGAAACTCAGAGCCTATCATTGAGGTAAATCCAAAATAATATTATAAGTTAGGATTATTTCAAATTATGTGTCTATCTAACCCAACCTATGCATTGCACAGAGTTTGGTATGTAAAGAAGGTCACCTTATTGTGTTAGCCAATGAGCAAGAAGCCACGGAAGATGAAGAAACAAGAAGAAAATCTTCACAAAGAGACGAGAGGATCTTGGCCGTTGCTCCCAACTATGTGATCGAGTGATGTTATTAAGTGTTAAAGATTCATATGTACTATACAAGTATAAGCCTAAAATCTTGTGTTATCATTTCGAACTAATTTTATTGGATTCCTTATAACTCAATTCATCAGGATGTGTAACTTTTAAGTTCTTGCAAGTAATGTAGCTGCAAGAACTTGAAGTTGAGCTTTGCTGGATTGACTAACGTTCCACTGTGGTCCTTTTCTTGTTCATAGTGTGAAAGATACTTTTCTTTAAGGCTTAAAACATTTTTTGGGGGTTCACTCTGCCACTTCATGTCTCTTTTCCTCTTTTTTTTTTTTTTTTTTCATTCAACACCTTTCAAAATTAAAAATCTATGCAGTATTTAAGAGTTGGATATGATAACTATGAAATATATGAGCATTTTGACAATATCTAAATAATATTCATTAAACTATCATAAGTTTATATTTATAAGATATGCAGACTAAATTTCTTTTTTTAACTTTTTCTCAATTATATATATACATATATATTTAACAAATTATAAATTTCTAATTATAACATTACTCTATCCAAAAAACTATTTATTCACTAAAATCATAAATTTTATTCAAATTAAAACATGATTTTTTTCTTACTAATTAATAATTTTCTATTTTACTATAATGATATAATTTTTGATGATTTTACAATTATATAATATATTTATATTGTTTAATAGCTTATGTATCTATTTGTCAATCAATGATAAATATTTCGCAAACGCATCTATTTTTAACCACTACATCAACCCCTATAAATTGTTTAATAATGTTCATTTTTTCGCACTCACTAACCAGATCCTAATTAAATCTAGGAATAATTACTGGACTAATGCTGTTTTTGGTCTTAATTACTAGAGTAGTCCTAGCGAAAAGCTTAAAACCCCAAAAGTGTAGTAAATGACGTATTCTCCCTTAAATCTATTGTAGTTACCACCAACATAAATTCATGACTCGTATAATTTTTTGTTACCGCCAACATAATCTTTTTATAAATGAGTGCAGAGAGTTGCACCCTAATGATAGGGGAAGAGTTTAAAGTTAGTAAAGGCTGATTTGGCAATGCCATCAGCTTGCAAGTTACAACCACGAGGGATAAACTTAAAGGAGATAGACACAAAGGAAGAGAGAGCATAAGAAGGAAATGTCATGGAGGAGACACTTTAACTCTTTTGTAGTTCTTTTTGAATTGATGAGGGAGATAAGACTCTGAGAATCCGAGAACACGTTCAAGTCAAGGCAGAGAGAGACCAGTCTCACGCACCAAGAGGAGGGCTAACTTCATGGCAAACGCTTCTGCCACCAGGGCTGAAGAAATAAACCAGTGGGATGCAGAGCTCTGCATGCACAACAGAGGACCGTTCCAGCATTCGACTCGGGTAATTTATGTGTTACTTATAAATTGTTGGCTAGTGAATAGATTCGACGGTTACATTATATTAGTGTTATTTATATTTTACTTTCTACAACAACAAAAAAGAAGAAGAACAACAAAAAAATTAAAAGAGTTGTAGTTTAAAAATATCTATGTACAATATAAATTAGATATATTTGGTATTATAGAAAAAGTTTATGGTTATAAGAAGATTTTACATCCCTTATCAATCAAGTCTTTAAAAGGAGCCTTTTTCTTTACGGGCTTGGAAAATCCACCAAGATTATTTATCCTCAACATATTTATGATTTATTTGTTAGAGTGAACAACATTTTCTTGACAATGCTTAATACAGTTGCTGGTTCTCACACGTTTAGGTACCATTTTTTCTGCAAAGCGATGGAGCCTATGCAGCTTAACTTTGCTGATTCTATATTGATTTTAACGGATGGGAAACATACCTTTTTACAGAGTTTTGGTACTGTTACGGAGTTTTGTAATTTTTTGGGGGTTTCATATAAACGAGGCTAAACCCACTTTATTTTATGCGGTAATGAAAACTCTGATATCTTGTTCGAGGCAGCGGGTTGATTAGGTACATGATCATTGTCTATTTGTTATTTAGGGCTCTCATTTACAACTGAATCTATGAATAAGCTGGATTATGAACTTATAATGGAAATTATCATGAAACAGTTTATTTCATTGACTAATCACATTTTCTCCTTTGTAGGTCGACTTAAGTTTATCAAATCGGTAACCGTTACTCCATTAGCATCTCTAAGTTTTGTTATTTTATGTTTACATTACCAAAAAATGGTCTAGAAAAAAAAGTGCTTTCCATTGATCAGGGTCTCCAATTAGAACTCATAGAGCAAAAGAATTCTAGGAAGAAGTTTCTTTTCCTAAGAAAAAGGGAGGATGGACTATTCTTCGGCTGCAAGACTTTTCTAATATTTTTGTCTTGAGTTTAATGTTAAGGTTATTTTAATAACATCCTGGTCATCATTGTTTATGGATCCTATGAATTTTTGGCTTGTAAGATTCACTCTTGTTTGATGGTTGGTGCACTATTTTGAAAAAAGTATAAACACTTATTTACCAATCGTCTAAAATTAACAAATGATTTTTTCCTATGTTTAGTTATAGTATATCAAAAAACACTCCATGGTATGTCATCTATTCTTAAATTTCCCTACTTCAAACATGTCTAATTATGAAATACTTTCCAAATGATGGGAAATATAAATGAACTTTAATAATATAGTTAACTAATTCAGTTATCATAACATCTTCTTATAAATCATCATATACCAAAAAAATTGGGTATTACAGTCATCCCATTTAGAAAGCACAACATCTTTATTGTGTATCAAAACCATCACTCTTGGTGGTACGAGTCTACATGATTTTCACACTTATATAGGTCGGCTATCATATCACTTATAATATCCTGAGCACTACCATCCATATATAAGCCCCATACATTCTTTTGGCGCATGGTTTCATCCTGTTTAACAGTTGATGCGTTATTTTAGAAAATTCAAAAGAATTATTCTATGATCCTACAAATCACCACATGAAATATCTCAGTGTATTGTCCTCACTTGGTTATACTGGAAATCACTTCCTCGTATACCATTCATCTTTAAATTAAAGAATGCTTAATTTTAGTGGATTTTCTATTGTGGTGTGAATGGAGTGTCCAGAAACAGTGATATCATGACTTTCTATACGTCCAGATTAATGATTCACATTAATCCACACGTAGAGCCCGGATTGAATGACACAATATGCTAAACATATGAATTTCATCATGAATATAATATAGATAAAAATGCATAAACATATAATCTATTCTAATATGATGTGTTGTGTCGGTAATATGATGACATGTTATATATTTTTATAATTTTTAAAAAGACTGCTTTAATTTTGCAAATAAAACTATTTGTTGTACATTTAATATGTAGTTATTATCATATAAACACAAAATTTTGTAATCTGTTAGTTTTATATTTTTAATAAACTTAGTTATAACATATTAGTCTATATAAAAAATAAAAATAAATATTAGTCTATATAGATTATAAAGTATGCCACACACTAATTTTGTTTAGTTTTTGAGTTTTTTGCTGGTTTGAGTTGTTACGTTACTGATTTGAAATTAGACGTTTTTTTTTTCTGTATAGTCATTTTACTTAGCCGAATAACGATCACGTCTGCATACACACATGTAAATAAAGGTCATACCACTTTACAGTTATTTCCACCATTTTCACTGATCCAAGTGTTATAAGCTTAATTATCTGCATATATGTGCTACTTAGTTTTTTATTTATTTATCTAATATGGTCATTTGGATTCACCATGAAAAACCTATTTCAAAGCAAGTGCTAAGTATCATTTTGTCTACACTTCTGAATTTTCAGCAGAAGCAATGAGTTTTGTAATGTGATATGCGATTAAAAGTCTCGATGAGGAGAGGAAGACTGAGCACAATATTCACATCAGAAAATTGGTTATTAGCAAGGAATGTAACGGAGTCAATTTCCGTTTGTGAGTAAGGCTTTAACAAAAAGCATCGTTAGTTCACTTGTTTGTTTAACTATTTTCAATATATGACGCATATATCTGCTTATGTAATATTTTGCTTTTATATTATTTTCTGTTATGACTTTGTATCTTTCGATTTGATATGAATGAATGAGATTAGACGGCAAAAAAAAAAAAGCAAGTGCTAAGTAGAGTCTAACCTGCAGAACAAGGTCGCAAATTTAGTCATTCCCCAATTGGGCTTAATATTTTTCGGATGGGCAACGCAGGTATTTTGTATGATTACACTGAAATAATTTTCAGCTTTATCTGATAGTATTAAGAGTTAGTTTATTAGCACATGTTCAAAGTACACAACATTAGGCAGAAAAAAAAGATTTGGATTGGAGAGATACCACTGAGGTTTCTTTTGTATGCAAAGCAAGATAATTCAAGGGCGTATAAATTTTTGGTAATAAAGTGATTCATATGAGAAAGCCCATATATTGATGAATTTGTCATCTCCATAGGGTAAAAGATCTTTAGTTTCATTGACAGCTATAGAACACGATATCATTGACACAACAAGTATGTGCCTGAATCTAAAATGCAATATGTAGATTAAATTTGTTAGATATAATGTTATGTTATGTATGAATAACGAAGGTAACGAGTTAAAGAATGATAATAGTAATAAGAATATTTGGTAACATTGAAAAACTTGATTTCGCTTCCCTTGCCCATCCCTTGAATAAAAATGATGCAAAAAAAGATAGTTATCAAGTTTATTCATGCACAAACCTTGCATATTTATATCAAAACTGCAATTTCTATCAAAGTATGCAGTTTTAATTTTTTAATAGAGATGTGCTATAGTTTTTCTTGCACATTTATATCAAAACTGCAATTTCTATCAAAGTATGCAGTTTTAAATTTTTAATAGAGATGTGCTATAGTTTTTCTTGTGTAAAAAGAAAATATACAAATACACATATATATAATTAAAAGGAAACAAACATTTATATTTAAATAAAGAAGATAATAAAAGTTACTATAAATTAATTAGTTATAAATTGATTTGACATTATTACAGTTAATAAAAAAATAAAACTTTCATTGAATTGTAATGACATAAATCATACTATAACACGGTAGAACACGTTTTTTCTATAATATAACAGCTGAGTTTTTGCAGTTGAGTTTCTTATATGCAACAATTAATCAATGGTTGTACCTAAACCAACTGTCTAGAATACCAAAGTAAACACCAACATATGATATTCTAATCAAAAATTTTAATTTAGATCAAGATTGAAAATATTCTAATGGAATGTGAATGTCCTATTATTTATTTATGCTCAAACATTGAATTGCAGCATTGTAGACAGCTTCAAGTCAAGTCTCTCTAGCATTTATATAACAACTAGCACTATTATCTGCAGGGATAACTTTTTAGTTCATTCTCTGGAAGCAATGAACAACTATGCTACATTAACGAAAAAGAGAAAATTACATGTCTCAGGATATTTTGAAAATTATGTAACGATCAAAACAATAAAAAAAACATTTTTTTTCTTCTTCTTCTAGATTATCATATTCTTTTTTTTTTTTTGTTCTTGACTAATATATACATGTATATTTGAAAAAGGGCTTTCTAAAAAGATGTTGATTTTACTGAATATTATTTTTAAAAAGGATGATATTTTTCTTACAAATTAGTAGTTTGAAATTTATTAAAAATTTTGCTGAAGATTTATTATATTATATGGTTCTAAACTATTATATTCATGTTTAATTTGTTTATGTTAGTTATACAATATCATGTAAAGAGAGGGAAAATAAATTACTGGTTTATATATTTTATTAATTAAGACGAGAGCTTGTATTTCAAAGAGTGGTGTAGACGATACAATTTTTTTTTCTTCTTTTTGGCATCAAATAAAGAAAGATAACCAAGAAGATGTATTTAAGAAGGATACAAAATGGTGTCGTGATGAAAGAAAACAAAAACAAAGAAAGAAAAAACAATGAGAAAAAGAGAGTCGAAAAAAAAAAAAGATTTGGATTTTTCTTGTACGTTATTTGTATTTTACGTGACAAATGCCAACTCAACAAGTTCATTATATTAGTAGTTTATTAGCAAAGAGCCATTGTCGACACCAGCCGTGAACTATGAAACATCATTTTTAATAGCACGACTTGCAAGATTCTTTCTGTAGAGATGCTGTAGGGAAATTGAATAAAAGTTCTGACAGCAATATAGGTTATTTGAGTATAAGTTTGGCATCTGAAGTTCTGAACAAATGTCTAACCTCCATATCCCACGATCTAGTCCTTGATGGTGGTGAAATTGTAAATGTCCATTAAAATGCAAGTTTGTCAATAATATTTTTCTTCTCTATAATAATAGATGTCAGCATTAACAGTTGGTTTAACAATAGTATAGATAAGAAGTTGAGCACATTTCAACTGGTGGGATATGGCTGGTTTGACTGAAGAGGCATATTTCACTGATTACTAGTTTGACATCGCATCGAAGAAGAAAAAAAAAAAAAACTTTTAAAATTCAAAAAAACAATTGGGCCTGTTTTAAGCCCATGGAGCCTGTTTTATACCATTGTTAATGACTTAATGTATTGTCAAGTCAATCAATCCCCTCGTGAGTTTTTACTAATAATAAAGCGAAAAAAAAAAAAAAAAATTGTTGAAGAGGATCGGGAAAGCAGAATCCCTAATTCACGGCGACGCAGGAGCGAGACGAAGATGCTGAAGCAGACGCAAGCGATTTTTGGAAAGGCGATTTTGGGCGCCAAGCAGGTGTGGAAGGAGCAGACAGGGTTGTTTCTTGGTGCAGCATTCGTGGGTGGATATTCTGTCAAGTTCTGCAAGAGTCTCTACGAGAGAAGGGTCTATTGTTCCAAAGTAGACCGGATGCGGGAGGACTGCATCAAGCGTGTAGAAGCGCAGTCTGAATCTATTCGTGTAAGTAAAAGTCTGACTCTCAATTTCTTCTTGACTTTTGGTTTTCCATTGCAATCACCAACCCATTAGGTTTTTATTTGCAGGCGGCACTGAAGGAGAAGATGGAGAAGAAGATCGAGAAGAAGATCGAGAAGAAGTGAACTGAAAAATCTATGATTTGTGTTTTGAAATGCTCTTTATTTTGGACTAAAGATATTGTATTGAAATGATCTTGTGTTTATGTTTTGGATTTGGATATGGATTTTGGATGTTTATTAGAATGTTATTGTCTTTGGATGTCATTCTGTGCCATGAGAGCTGCTCTTGCGCCAGCCTCTTCTCTAAGTTATTGCCCTAGAGTTGCATTCTTTTGGGTTTTTGTTCTGGCAGGGTGACATATTGGCAGAGAGATCTCAAGGTATCGGCTTGCCTTTATTGCAAACTCGTTGCAGGTTTGTCAACTTTAGTAACAGTCATTTCAAAACTTAGCGAGTGGGATGCGTTGAGTAATCTCGGTGTTTCTTTTTTCCAGATAAGTTAGTTGGAAGCATGGCACCAACCGTTTTTGGTCATCAAGACATCAAGCGTGCAGTTCTACTTATGCTTTTAGGCGGTTTGCATAAGACCACTCATGAAGGCATCAACCTTAGAGGAGACATCAAATCCCAATTCCTCACTGAAAACCCAAAGCGTCTTTTCCTTTTCTGCAATCTGATCCCTTGGTCCTGGTTTGTTATTTGCAGGTATACCGCAGGCATACTACCAAGATCTGTGTATACATCTGGGAAGTCTTCTTCTGCGGCTGGGTTGACTGCGACTGTGGCTAAAGAACCAGAAACTGGGGAATTCTGCATTGAGGTAACTTTTTATGTGCATTGCTATAGATTGCTTGCAACGAAACTTTCAAGTAAACTAAACTTTGTAGATCGCTTTGAACAATGCTAGCTTCTTCTGATAATGCGATTACTATGTTTCGATTGTAATGAATGCCATCTGACTCTTTAACAGGCTGGTGCTTTGATGCTTGCTGACAATGGAATATGTTGCATTGACGAGTTTGACAAGATGGATATCAAAGATCAGGTCATTGCTTGTTACAGTACAGAGGATTGTATGTGGCTAATTGAGATTACTGTTACATTTGGGAACAAAGGTTGCTATTCATGAAGCCATGGAGCAGCAAACGATAAGCATTACGAAAGCTGGGATTCAAGCAACCTGAATGCCAGGACATCAATCCTTGCAGCAGCAAATCCTGTAGTGGGGCGATATGATAAATCTAAACCACTTAAGGTGAATCCAAACGGATGGATGTTTTTGTTTTCATCTCTTTAAGAGATTTCATGGAACTTTTTGTATATATATATCTAATTCTGGTCTGGTCATGCTATTTTCAGTATAACGTTAACCTTCCACCTGCCATTCTCTCGAGGTTTGATCTTGTGTACGTTATGATTGATAATGCGATTACTATGTATCACAATGACTTGGCAGGCAAGTTACCGAAAGAGATCGGTTTGCTCAGCAAATTGGAAGTTCTGTTTCTATACGAGAATCAGTTTTCCGGAGGAATCCCGATTGAGATCGGTAACTGCACGAATCTGAAGTTGATTGATATGTTTGGGAATCATTTCAGTGGAGAGATTCCTTCTTCGATTGGGAGAATGAAAGAGCTCACTTTCCTTCACTTGAGAGAGAACGAGTTCGTTGGTAACATTCCCGCCACTTTAGGTAACTGTCACCAACTGACGGTTCTTGATTTAGCGGATAACAAGCTCTCGGGTTCGATTCCGTCCTCGTTCGGGCTCTTAACGGCGTTAGAGCAGCTACACATTTACAACAATTCTCTTATCAGCCTCAAGAATCTCGCAAGGATCAATTTCTCCAGCAACAAGCTCAATGGCTCCATCAGTCCTTTGTGAAGATATACCTCTTCAGCTAGGGAAGTCTCCGAGTCTCGATCGTTTGAGGTTAGGGATGAATCAATTCACAGGAAGAATCCCTTGGACGTTTGGGAAGATCCGTGAGCTATCTCTGTTGGATATCTCAAGCAATTCTCTGACAGGAACCATACTGGTGGAGCTCGGTTTGTGTAAGAAGCTGACACACATTGATCTCAACAATAACTTTCTTTCAGGTGTTATACCTCCATGGCTTGGAAAGCTTCCACTGTTGGGTGAGCTCAAGCTTTCTTCTAATCATTTTACCGGATCTCTCCCTACTGAGATTTTCAACTTAACCAAGCTTCTTGTGCTGTCTCTTGATGGCAATGCACTAAACGGCTCGATACCCCCAAGAGATTGGGAACTTGGAAGCTCTCAACGTACTTAACCTAGGAAAGAATCAGATTTCAGGTCAGCTTCCTTCAGCAATAGGCAAGCTGAGCAAGCTTTACGAGCTTCGGTTATCGAGAAACATCTTAACTGGAGAGATCCCGGTTGAGATTGGGCAGCTGCAAGATCTTCAAAGTGCTTTGGATCTCAGCTACAATAACTTTACTGGAGCCATTCCATCTACGATCTCGACGTTACATAAGCTTTGAGTCTCTTGATCTGTCTCACAGTCACCTTGTCGGAGAAGTTCCTGGCCAAATAGGGGATATGAAGAGCTTAATATATCTCAACCTCGAGGGCAAGTTGAAGAAACAGTTCTCTAAATGGGAAAACGGTTCATTTGTAGGCAACGAAGGTCTCTGTGGAAGCCCTCTTGGTCGCTGCAACAGAGCTGGATCAAAGCGACAAGGCCTTAGTGCGAAAACCGTTGTTATCATCTCTGCGATTTCTTCATTAGCAGCGATTGCTTTGATGATACTTGTGATCGTCCTCTTCTTCAAGCAAAATCATGATCTTTTCAAGAAAGTCGGAAACAGCACATTCTCATCAAACTCTTCTTCTTCACAAGCTCCTCTCTTTGGGAATGGAGGTGCAAAGTCAGATATCAAATGGGAAGACATAATGGAAGCTACACATCACCTTAACGACGAGTTCATGATTGGATCAGGAGGGTCAGGAAAAGTTTACAAGGCGGATTTGGAGAACGGAGAGACTATTGCCGTGAAGAAGATTCTCTGGAAAGATGATTTGATGTCAAACAAGAGCTTTAACAGAGAAGTGAAGACACTTGGAACGATCAGGCACAGACATTTCGTTAAGCTAATGGGTTACTGCAGCAGCAAAGCAGAAGGCTTGAATCTTTTGATTTACGAGTATATGGAGAACGGAAGCGTATGGGATTGGCTTCACGCAAACGAGAAGACGAAGACGAAGACGAAGAAGAAGGAGGTTCTTGATTGGGAAACAAGATTGAAAATTGCACTTGGGTTGGCTCAAGGAGTAGAGTATCTTCATTTTTACTGTGTTCCTCCCATTGTTCACCGCGATATCAAATCCAGCAATGTGCTTCTTGATTCCAACATGGAAGCACACTTGGGAGATTTCGGACTCGCCAAGATCCTAACAGAGAATTATGACACCAACACAGAATCAAATAGTTTGTTTGCAGGCTCTTATGGCTACATCGCTCCAGGTACATTTCTAATTTCTCTCAAGTCTCTTAAAGTTTGGTTCTCCACTGTTAAAGCTCATGTTTGTTGGTTCACAGAGTATGCTTACTCGATGAAGGCGACTGAGAAGAGCGATGTGTACAGTATGGGGATAGTGTTGATGGAGATTGTGACTGGTAAAAAGCCAACAGAGGAAGTGTTTGGTGAAGAGACGGATATGGTTCAAAATTTGATAAGCTCAAATTTACCCCCAGAGCTACTCTCTCAAATTAAGAGATCGACTGTAGTACTTAGGGATCGATTTCCACAGAGACTCAAGATTCGCACAATAGATTAAAGTATTCGAATTAAGCTAAACGAGAATGATTGTAATTAAAACAGTGCAGTAAAATCGGTTGTAAATCAGATGGGAAAAACGTCAGGCTCAGAGAATTCTCAGAAAATCAGGAATGCAAGCTAATCAGTAAATCAGGATTCTGCTATGTTCTAGAACTCGAAACACAATATTCAAA
>VHIU01000499.1:0-88910 GCA_010577795.1 Isatis tinctoria
TGACTTGAGAAACTAGAAAAACGAAAATAAAAACTTACATTGACAAGGCTTGCATAAAAGAGGACCTGAGCCCGATTGTTCAGCACGTCGATGGCAGCTTCGTGAATCCCTGGGAGCCGCTTGATAGCTTCCTCGACAGATCCAGCGCAAGCAGAGCAAGTCATCCCCACAACGCTGAAAACTGCCCTTGAAGCCGCCTCTTCATACTCATGTTCCGACGCTTCCCGAAGAGATTCGCCGCCGCCACACCATTCGCTTATTCTCTTTTTGCACATGAACGTGAGCTTCGTCGCCATGGAAAGGCCACCGAGGAAATTTCCCATTCTTGGTTTCTTTCTTTTTTTTTCTCTGGCTCTCTAGAATTTGAAAGCTATCCATTATATATAGGCACGCAGAAATATACACGAACAAGTGCCACGCCGGCACGCCGCCTTTTGTTGTCTTTTCCTGTTGTTTTCATTTTTCTTACCGAAGTCAGCTTTTCTTTCCTTCCTTGCAAGTTGCAACCATTCCTCGTTACATAGTTACTACTTACTATTAGAGTAAAATATTGCAGGATAGCTATAGATGATTTTTGTTTTTTGTAAAAAGAATAGTAGATGAAATTCACAAAAATAGTATTCATTAAAAAAACATAAAATCAATTATATCATTATTTTTTTTGAAAAAAAAAATGATTTCATTATATTTTGCACGACTGCAGTTTCAGTTTTAATTTAATACATAATAAACACTGAGAAAAAATCATTATTTCGAAACTATGTAATCAATATATTAAAATAATTAAATAATAAAAATATCTATACAAAATCGTTTTTCAATTTATTTTTATACGAATCTTTAAAAAATAAATTGTTTTCTTCTTTATTATTCCACTTTTTAGGTAAGATTTACTTATTCTTAAGGAGGCTTTCCTAAAAGTTTTTATAAAATTTGTGATCAAATATGGTGGAGTGGTTTACCAAATATTGAATATATGTTTTAAGATGTAAGAAAATATTTCTAAAAATTTAGGATAGATTTACAAATTTTGAGGAATTGTTTACATATATTTAATTACGAAGAGTTCCTAAATCCTTAGTAAAACTTTTAAAGTAACTTTGACATACATAAAATTGATGTTTTTATAAAGAAAGACATACCGATTTTAAAATGATATATTAAATATTTATGAAATGTTTGCAGGTTTAAAATGATGTTTTTATAAAGAAAGATATACCAATTTTTGGGAATGATTTACATATATTTAAGAAATGGTTCCTAAAATTTTAGTAAATATTTAAAAATGAGTGTCATATACATAAATTAGTTTTAACATATAGAAATATGTAATCAATATACGAAATTGATATATTAAATATATATGAAATATTAGGAGGCTTAAAACTATATTCTTAAATGTGATGGTTCCCCGGCTCACTGCTGTATACTGCCGCCACCCTGCACCACCCCGGCCAGAAGCTCCAGCTGCCAATCAGTCACCACACCATTCGAGGGCTTTCAATCCAAACCCTAGCTCCTCCATCGCTGTCCCATACCACCTCTTTCTCCTAGCCATCAACCAGCACCGCCATAACACCGACACTGGAGTTCCTGAATTATCAAGTCATGGCCTAAATCCCTGAGGTTCCACCTCTACATCTCAAAACTCTGATTTCCATTTCAAAGTTATTTAATTACATTTACCATTTGATTTAATAATTGAATTATATTTTGAAATATAGATATATATATATATTACATTATTTTTATTTTTTTCTTTTTATTGATCAAAATTTAATCCATTAATTTACAATAATATTTTGATATTATTTATGAATTTTTTGATTAATTTTTTTTAAACTTGAAAAGATTAAAAATATATATTTTAATATTATGTTGTAACTAAAAAAGAATTATATCTTTATGTTTAAATAAAATAGAGACTAAAAATATTAAAGATACATTAGTTAATAATTGATTTGACTATGTTACCATCAATGAAATCCTGAAACCTTTAGTAATTTGAGTGGAATTCTATGTAAGTTAACAGATAACAAAAAATTTTCATATAATGATCATTTTTTTAATATAATAGATTGGATAAAACTTCTTCATTGATAGTTACTAAAAAAGAAATAAAGTTATTGATAAGAATTTTTTATTTTTTAATAAGTGGTCAAAAGATATTAAATGGATGGTTGTGATAATAAGAGACAATTCAAAAGAGACGACACATTGTTGCAAGACTTTACTTTTTAAAAATTCCACACACCTATGACCTATCATAATATAAGAAAAAAAATGAATAACCTAAAGAATTCATGGTTCACTTTTTTCTTAAATGTTTTTTTCTGCAAACTCAACCAATGATACATTTTACTTTTCAAACATTTGCGAACATAAATCCATAACCCTCTCAAATGGGTTTTAGAGCAAGTTTGTTATCAATTCCCAGATAGAAGTTATAAAACTCATCTCTCAGCAATGTTGAAACAATGGTATATCAGGCACATCTGTATCTGCGATCAGGTTGGATACCATGTTTCTCCATTTGTTCCAAGATCCAGATCAATATTTTCTGTACGAATCCACCAACATAACAAGAACTGATAGATCACTTCTGCCTTACTAACCTGAAAAAAAATGAGTAATTTGGATTATCGAACAATAGTAAATCATTCACCTCACACGAGCCACCATAAGACTAATGGAAAATTTGGGTACAAAGTTGTCCTTTGAGGTGCCTCATGAGTTATGCCTAACCGCACATACACATTGTTGTCTTACTGACACTCTGCCATTATATGCGAGTTCTCTGCAAATATCTGGGCAAGTATTTCCGTTAGACTTTCCACTCAAGATTGTTGCTCTTTGGATTGGGCGAGTTTCATTAGTTGGCTTTTAAGAGCATCGCCTTCTACTCCACTGATATTGATACGACTGATAGGCCAACTGGTTATTTATCTCATCTGGAGGGAGAGAAATTCAAGACTTCATGCTTCAGCTACAACTAGCCCACATGTCGTTTTCAAGCAACTGGACAGAGCTCTAAGAGACAAATTTCTGGGAAATCAAGATAACAGGAGATTCAAAAACCTGTTTCAGACTTGGATCAAGTACGTGTAACTTGGATCATGTACGTGTAACAAACGATATTAATGTAACATGTCTTCTCTCTTTTTTTATTTTTTTGGGGGGGGAGTTGAATTTGTAAAAATGTTTTCCCATTACGGGACAATATAATTAATATACTTATCAAAAAAAAAAATTATATGCCCTCCAGGCGCCATGGTTTGTCACACTCTTTACGAGAATGTATATGTTACCTATACACGGCTCACCATATGCACAACAAACAAATATGCATAAGGCGACTTCCCATCTGTACGGCTTAGAAAGTAGAAGAATTTAATGTAGGAGTAATTAATACATTTTTCTTTTTTTTTATTATATTATTTTTCTTTTTGAAATTTTGGGTATTTATCTTTATTATTTTATAGATTTTTAGTTTTGTAAAAAAAATTATATCTAAATATTTTTATTTATGTTTAGATTTTAGTTATATATATAGAAATCATTGGTGATTTATAATAGGAAACATAATAATTATTAATCAAAATTGAGAAATGGTGAATTCCATAATTTTATACTAGTGGATTCAAGAATTTTTTATACAAAAATTTCTCGTGCGAACTTAACTTCACCTAATTTATTATTTACTATATATATATATATAAAGAAAAATAGCATATCTTTTTATGATGCCACATCATTAACATATGTTAGAATTGTGACACTTTAATTTGTTAATTTTCAACTATTTTTTGATTAATATCAAAGTATAGATACGATAAAATATGATAAATATTTTTCTATTGTACGGATATACATCTTAAATACTCATAATAAATAGCATATTTAAATATAATAGTATTAATATTAACAAGAATTTGAAAATTGACGAGGAATTAAAAAACTCTAAAAAAAAAAGAAATTTCAAACGAGATGAGATTACTAAAACATGACCATTATATAAATAAAATTATAAAACTTATTCACACATGATACAAATGTCAGCCATACAAAAAATTACAAATGATAAAAACAGAAAAATAAATAAATAAAAGGCTAAAAAGTTATAAATACAATATGAAATACAACAAAATATGAAAGAAATGAAAGAAAAAAAAAAGAAACATCCAACCCAATACAAAAATATTAACATACAAACAAACACACAAAAAAAAAAACATTTATCTTGGACAATTGCATCCACATGTGGTAAAGCAGCCAGATACTTTGCATCCACATTTATGCATTAATCGTATGGTGGCTCGTGCGAGGTGAATGGGTTACTGTTGTTTTTACTAGATAATTCAAATTAGTTATCTTTTCTTCTTTTAAAGGTTAATATATAAAATAGAAGTGATGGTTCTTGTTATGTTGGTAGATTTATACAGAAAAGAACGATTTTGATCTTGGATTCAAAGGGAAAACATGTTATCTAGCTTGCGAGCATATTAAATCTCCTGATACACCATTGTTTTAACATTGCTGAACCGCGGGTGTTATAGGTTCTATGATTCTATCTAGAAAATGATAACAAGCTTGCTCGAAAATACATTGGAGAGGATTATGGATTTATGTTCGCAGTGTTTCAACGATAAAAATTTATCATTGGTTGAGAAATTTAAGAAAAAAGTGATCACGAAGTCGTGAGGTTTTTTCAAAAAAAATTTTGAATTTAATTTATATTTTGGTAGGTGCGTGGTATCTTAAAAAGTAAACGGTGATAAGTATATTGATCACTTGAAACAAAGGGGTCGTCTCTTTTGAATTTCCTCTTATTATCACAGCCACTTATTTTACAAAAAAAAAAAATCGTATTTTTGAACTTTATTTCTTTTTTTTATTGACTGTCAGAAATTTTTTCATTCAATTTGTATTTTAGAATAGGAACGAGAAAACAAAAACTTGATTGAAAATTAATTTGAACATATGCATGTCTTCAAAAATAGTTGAGATTAAATATATTACAGTAGTATATAGTATAATTACAAATTATGAAATATCGATAAAACAAATTCAAATAAAAATATAAACATTATGTCAAGAGTCAATCAAAGATGAATCCCTTTAAAATATTTGGCACTCTTATTCTTTACTTAACGCTTCTTCGGCATAATTTCCTCCTTTATATATCACTTCATTTGACTAGATCTGTTAATATAGTTCCTCAGACTTGTGGCTATGTTAGAATCTGAACACCGCACATTCTAGACATATGTTATCTTCATCTTTCTCCAATGGCACTCTCCTCATTCATCATCGATATGGTACTTTGTTTCTTTCTAATTTGTGCTTTCGGAGTTATTTTAAGTTAAAATAGCAAAAATGACACAAAATGAGCAAAATAGCATTAAATCATGGCTCATCCATATTTACAAGCTCAAAGCCTGATGCCAAAAAAGTTCAACGCACATGTGATTTGAACACCTAGAGTCCACAAGCATCAGCTCTCTTCGTCCCTTGAAGCTCTACATGTGCCATTAGCATGACTACCTCTCATCTATCTCTGCAAAGTGAGCTCCATTGTTTGCATTTGGAGATTCATAAGAAAAATGACCCAGACTGTGACATGGATAGTACTCAATCCCTGCCTTATTGAACGATCATCCTCGGTCCTCTACCTCTGCATCATCCTCCATCCTCCGTAACAACTCTCTGCCGTTGCCGCTGACGTTGAGTGCTTGATCATCCTCTTCATAGTTGTTTCTCTTACACTTCTTCTCATGCACAGATAGAGAGCTTTATAGCTCATCAATGGTCATGCTTCTAGTGTCTTTCGACTCTTTAATGAACACCACCACGTATGTGAATTTGTCGGCCAGAGTTCAAATGATCTTCTTAACAATCTTCGAGTCTGGCAAGTTCTCATCAGCCTTCATTGCGAGAACTTTGAAGTTTCTCCTTAGAGTTTGGACAAGAGTTCTTTTCACCCTTTACCTCCAAAATTGATTTCTTCATTGAATCCCGGATGATTTTGGACGTTCTCTGATCCAAGATCTGCTCAAACACCACCCAATCAATTGCCTAGAATGAATAGTGCTTCACTTGACGATCCTTTATCTTGAGACCGTCCTATTGTTTCTTCTATGTCACCTATCGAAAACTTTTTGTTTTGTTTCTGACACTACTAACGCTCACAACTACAAATGTTGCTACCACAACTCTAATTCGGGTCCTTATTGCAAAGCTAACAGTTTAATGACCAAGCAAAAGTAACTTATCTAATGATTAGGGTTTTTGATATGCTTGCCGATTGGCATAGGCACACAAGAAGGGTATATACATATATACAACTTTGCAAGTAATTATTCTACGCTTTCTATATTACACAAACAATTTAGAAAAACCTATACATTAACGAGGCCAGAGAATTGATGTCTTTTTGGTTAAGAAGAAGAATCTTCAGACGTGTGATGTTGACGACGCATTCTAGCAGCCCAAGACATTGAGTTGTTCTCTTTGGTACTGCTTCTTCTCTTTAGCCCTGAGAGCTGAGTTTGCCATTTTTTCTTCCATTCACTCTTCTCTTCCACAACTTCCTGCTTTGCACAACCAATCCACCAAAAACTTATTAATGGTTCGGTTCAACATTTTAGGACCATGAATTGTAAAACAAGTAATTGAATTCTTAAAGATAGTCCTGTAGGGTCAACAAGAGAAGCAAGTTGAATAGAGTCTCAGTTGGAAATGACAACATTCTTTATTCCACTTTCGAACTAATCATAACTTTAATAAAATCGACAATAATTCACAAATGTGTCAGTTCTTTTGGACCAAGGGTCAATTCTGGCAACAAAGATACACACAAGGTTCTCGAATCTTTCAGTAAATCTTAAGGTACTGAACAAAATAAATGCTAGAAGAAAAATTTGTGGATAATACTGAACAGTATTTGTCCGTATATGAACAGAGATATCCTAATCAATAATATCAACATCGCTGGGATAAATGTCTGAGTGTGACGTAATTAAAATTATTGTCTACCCTTAAAATTTTCTAAACCATACAGCCAAACACTGGTTCTGAATTTTTTGAAAATTTTCTTTCGGTTTATCACGAAAAATAATCAAAAAATAATAAACCGGAAACTGGTCCGGTTTAGATTCTTGAACGATGTCATGTGTGTGTGTATGAATATACCTCATCGTATCGATTCTTGCGGCGGCCGGAGAAAGAAAAAGAGAATCCCATAGACAAATCTCTGTCGTAAAGAACTCTCCGGCGAGGATCGGAGAGAGTCTCGTAAGCTTCTTGAACCCTAATAAACCGATCTGTGTATTCCTCGACCCGATCCGGAGGCGAAACGTCGGGATGGTACTTTCGAGCTAGCTGTTTATAAGCTTGTTTGATCTCCGGGAGAGTGACGGAATCGGTGACGCCGAGGAGATCGTAGAAGCTTAGATCCTCAGAGTGTTTTACCGGGTCGTCGTGGATGAGCCGGGCTTGGATCCGGGTGGACAAGAACCGGTTTCGGGTCGGGTAAGAGAGGTGGTGGAGGGAAAGAAGCGGGTAGAGAGGAGATGGTGGTTTGTAGAGGAATGGGTAGTGATCGGTAGCGAGAATGGCTGATCCTTTGTAACATTTCATTGTATTAATTTAGGTTTTTTGTTTTTGGTTTGAGTATTTTTGGTGTTTTTTGGAGTTTAATGTAGAAATACTGAGAAAGGAGGTGAGGAAGAGGTAGATGAAACTGTATTTGAAGAGTTATCTGTGGATTTGAGGGGTATTTCTGTCATTTTAATTAATTAAAAAAGCAGTCGTCGTTTTGCGACTGAAAATGCGAGGAGTATAATATACTTTTTTTTGGTAGTTCCACTGTACTTAGAAAATAGTTCCTAAGATGGCAAAAAGAAAGAAAAATAAAATATGGCTAACTCTGTGCAGGCAAATCGAAAGAAATGAAAGTATAATACTGTCTATTTTGAGGTTTTGGTGTATTAATGCTAGTGATATTTAGAAAAGAATAAACTTTTATTCTTAGTAAAAAAAAAATGTGACTTCAGAACAAACATATGGTTTTCAGAAGGGAAAACATTTACCTAAAAAAACAAAAGAAAAAGTTGTATGATTTTAAAATATTTAAAATGTGTTTGGAAAATTTTAGATTTAAAAACTTTTATCCAAAATGTCTCTGAAAGTGTAATACATAAAACGCCAAGCAATAATGTTACTTTACAATTTTGGTAGAAAAATTTTTTGTTATATAAATTTCGGTAAAACAATATTTTTGTTTTGATAGAACATATATATTATTTTTGATAATATATAATTTTATGGTTTAAGCATGAAAATGTTGTTTTCGATTTTGGTTTTTTTTTAAAAAACTCTTTATTATGGTTTTGGGGACAATGCTTTAATTAGTACTATTTTGATGTAAAATGCTATTTTACAAGTTTGGTAAAAAAATATTTTTTTTTCAGTTTTGACCAAAAACGTAATTTTATAGTTTTAATAGAAATATTATTATTCCATTTTTATTTTTTTTTATTTTGGTAAAAAATATAAAATTTTCAGTTTTTGACCAAAAAGTACTATCTAATAGTTTTTTTGTGGAAAATGGTTTTATGGTTTAATCATAAAAATATCATTTCGTGACTTTGAGAAAAAGATTTTTAAACTATTTTGGCATGAAAAAGTGAATCACTATTTTGGCTTCAAATCGAAGTTTTACATTTTGTGTGCTAAAATGCGTTTCTTTATGACGCTAATCTGGTTAGCTTGGAAGAGTAACATCACTAAATATTAGATTGATCTCAAAACATCTACAAAATCAATTGAAGATATTGATTTGGAATAAGAAGATACAAGCAAGCAAAAGCATAAAGAGTAGATCATCTACTGTAGATGCAAATCATGCAATCCAAGATTCAGTTGAATATAAGGACAGAGATGGAGTTTGGTTGTAATAACTAATAGGACTGATAAGATTGAAGCTCCAAACTGTGAAGAACAACTCTTTTAAGTTTCAAAAAAAACAAAAAAAAAACAACTCTCAGTCTCAGCTTCGAATTTATGAAACTTTATCGAATTGATAACATCAAAACACAGACGTAACAAAATATAAAAAGTAACTGAATCTGCAAAAAATCTCTCTCAACAAATCCGATCACCGACTTAAGACCTAAATCTTACTCTCTGATTACAAATCAATGCTTAATCAAACCAAAACGATGACTTCCTGGTTTGGAATTAAGCATCTTAACTTCAGCTGCGACTTATTAGGAAATAAGATATTTTCATATATTTTCCTTTAGATAAATGTCAATATTGTTTGTGGAATATATCCAAAATCAGTTAGGTTAAACATAAGGTCGGTTACAAGTCTGTGTATATAAGCAATGTAAAGTTCAACCTTGATGAATAAGAAAGTCAGTTTACAATCATCTCTTCTCTAATTTACATGGTATCAGAGCACAATCTCTGAGACCTAGTCGTTTTTTTTTTCTGTTCTTCGAGTCTCGTAGTTCGACGACTTGTCCTTGTTCGTTTGTTGTTTCTCGTGTGAGATTCAGTTATGACCGGTGGAGAAGATTCTGCCATGTCTAAAAGTGGTACGTCTGAAGATCGTGGAGCCAACGTTATGACACCATACTCGTTGCATTCTTCAGACAATCCTGGTGCTCTGATAACTTCGGTGAAGCTGTCAGGAGAGAACTATAACGAATGGTGCAATGAGATGACCAATGCTTTGCGTGCCAAACGTAAGCTTGGTTTTGTCGATGGTACTATTCCCAAACCAGTCGGTGATGATCCGAATCTGGAGTTATGGTTGTCCGTCAATTCCATGATTGTGGGCTGGATAAAAACATCGATTGAACCTAGGGTTCGGTCAACTGTTACGTTCATCCAAGATTCCCACAAGCTATGGGATAATCTTCGCAAGCGTTTCTCTGTTGGTAACAGAGTGCGTGTTCATCACCTCAAAGAAAAAATCGCAAAGTGTCGTCAAGATGGTGAACCTGTGATTGATTACTTTGGGCGTCTGTCGAAGATGTGGGAAGAGCTCGATACTTACTCACCTCTTCCGTCTTGTACCTGTGCTGCCTTCACGGAGATTGAGAAAGCAACATAAGAAGAAAAGATACATCAATTCGTCATGGCTTGGATGAGGAGCGGTTCAGTGGGATCTGTCAATCAATTATCTCCTCTGATTCCAGTCTTGACATTGGTGAAATATACTCTAAAATTGTCCGAGAAGAGCAGCGTCTCGCTTCCGCAAAAGAAAAAGAGTCTCAACAACAGGCGGTTGGCTTTGCTACCAAAATAAGTTCGGTTTCTGATACTGGTGGTTCCGGGAAACGTGAACGAGGTCCCGTGTCGTGTTCTAACTGTGGTCGACGTGGACACGAGAAGTCCGACTGTTGGGAGTTAGTTGGTTTTCCGGACTGGTGGGAAGAACGATCCCCTAATCGTGGTGCTAGTGGAAACAGAGGAACTGGTCGTGGAGGACGAGGTCGTGGTGGCTCCACTGCAGACAGAAACAATAATTCTGGTACTCGCGTACAGGCTGCTCATGCGTCTACTTCAAACTCCTCTTCGTTTCCAGAATTTACCGAGGATCAGTGGAAGGCGTTGACTCAGATGATTTCTGACAGGTCTAAATCAAACACGGATAAGCTCTCTGGTAAGCGTATTCTTGGTGATCTTATCCTTGACACAGGTGCTTCCCATCACATGACAGGGAATGCCTCGTTACTGGCGTCTCTGTGTAGTATTGCACCGTGTCCTGTTGGTTTTGCAGATGGAAACAAAACATTTGCCACGCATACGGGTGTATTTCCACTCACAGATCGTATCACTCTAGAGAACGTTCTCTTTGTGCCGAATCTGAATTGTTCTCTTATCTCGATGTCGAAGTTGTTAAAACATACTAATTGTTTTGCTCTACTAACGGATACATTGTGTATTCTACAGGACCGTTTCACGAGGACTCTGATTGGAGCTGGTGAGGAGCGAGATGGGGTATATTACTTCAAAGAGGTCATGCTCGGTTCATCGTGTACAAGCTCCTGTTATCAGTTTATCAGATTCGTTGAGTTGGCATCAGAGGCTTGGACACCCATCGTTTTCTGCTTTATCTTCTTTACCAATGTTTTCATTTAATAAACCTGCTGTTCCTGGTCCTTGTAACACATGTTTTAGGGCAAAGCAGACTAGAGAAGTTTTCTTTGACAGTTCAAATAAATCAAACGAGTGTTTTGCTTTGATTCACTGTGATGTCTGGGGTCCGTACCGTACTCGTGCTTCGTGTGGAGCATATTATTTTTTAACTATCGTTGACGATGTCTCGCGTTCTGTTTGGACATACCTTCTTCTCGAGAAATCCGAAGTCCGAACTGTACTTCAAAACTTCTGCGCAATGACGGAAAAACAGTTTTCCAAGTCCGTTAAAGTTGTCCGGTCAGATAATGGAACGGAGTTCACTTGCTTGGCACGGTTCTTTCGTGAGAATGGTATTCTTCACCAAACATCGTGTGTTGCGACTCCTCAGCAAAATGGTCGTGTGGAGAGAAAGCACAGACACATTCTCAATGTGTCTCGTGCGCTGTTGTTTCAGGGTAGTCTTCCTGTTCTTTTTGGGGCGAGGCTGTTATGACTGCAGCTTACTTGATTAATCGCACACCATCCAAATTCTTGGTGATCGTTCGCCGTATGAAGTCCTTTTTAATCGCAAACCTCAGTATGATCAGTTGTGTGTGTTCGGCAGTCTTTGTTATACTCATCATCGACCCTCGGATAAGGATAAGTTCTCCCACCGAAGTAGTCGTTGTTTTTTTTCTTGGTATCCAACTGGTCAAAAAAGGTTGGAGAGTCTTTGACTTAGAAACAGAAGAGTTCCGCATAAGTCGTGATGTTGTTTTCCATGAGTCTGAGTTCCCGTTTGCTAATATCTCAGCAGCTACATCAACTACTCCTGCGCCTATACCACTTGTCTCCGATAATTCGGATGATGATTGGATTGTCCAGTCTGTTCCCTGTCCCACCGACAGGGGGAGTTCCGATACCATTGTTCCTTCATGTACAGATCGTGTTGTTCCGCCTGCGAATATGAGTCTTCCGCTGTGTCTCCTCTGACTCCATCCTCTATTCCGGATACATCAGTCGTGGTCCCGAGTACTACATTTCCTCTTCTCGAGGATTCTGCGGCTGATGAAGAAGTGTTGGGTCGGGGACAACGTGTTCGTGCTCCTCCGGCTAAGTTTCAAGATTACATTGCCTACACTACCGTTCTTCTTCAAGATACCCCTCTCGCTCATCCCTGTGCTCCGACTCTGTCTTCTGAAACTGTCTCAGGTATCACTTCGTATCCTTTAGTAGAGTATCTCACTGACGTCTGTTTTTCTTCCTCCTATCAAGCCTTTGTTGCAGCCGTGACTGCTCGCGTTGTCCCTAAACGATTCTCGGAGGCTATGAAAAACAATGTTTGGCGTGGTGCCGTAAAGAATGAAGTCGGAGCTCTTGAAGATCAAGGAACTTGGGATGTCACTACCCTTCCTCATGGCAAAGTCGCCATTGGCTCTCAGTGGATTTTTACAATCAAGTACAACGCGGATGGGTCTATAGAACGACACAAGGCTCGTCTCATCGCACTTAGCAATAAGCAAATTGAAGGTGAGGACTTCAACGAAACATTCGCTACGGTGGTTAAAGTCGGTACAATCCGGAGTCTCCTACGTATTGTTGCGGGTAAGAAGTGGGAAGTTCACCAAATGGATGTGCATAATGCCTTTCTCCACGGTGATCTACATGAAGAAGTCTACATGAAATTTCCACCTGGATTCACCCACTTTGACCTGACAAAGGTTCTTCGTCTCCGCAAGTCGTTGTATGGGCTTCGTCAAGCTCCTCGGTGTTGGTTCGCCAAATTGTCTCAGGCGCTTATCAAATTCGGTTTCACTCAATCTTACTCCGATTATTCTCTGTTTTGTTACACACGTGGGGAGATTGAGTTGCGCGTCCTTGTTTATGTAGATGATCTTGTTATCGCTGGCAATGATATTGAAACACTGACTCAGTTCAAATCCTATTTGAGCAAGTGTTTCAAGATGAAAGACTTGGGCCGCTTAAGTATTTTTTCTCGGAATTGAAGTGGCTCGTTCCGACGAAGGTATTTTCCTTGTCAACGCAATATATCATGGATATTGTGGCCGAAAGGTCTTCTTGATGCCCACTCTGTCTCTACTCCTATGGAACAAAATCAAAACTCAGTGCTGATAAGGGTCCTCTGTTTTCGGACCCAAGAAGTATCGTCGCTGGGTCGCCGTTTGGTTATTTGTCAATCTCCCGGCCTGATTTGTGTTACACCATTCACATTTTGTCTCAGTTTCTGCAGTCACCTCGTCTGGCTCATTGGGAAGCTGCGTTGCGAGTTGTGCAGTTTCTCAAAGGCTCGTCAAGTCAGGGTATTCTTTTGCGTTCTTCGGCTGAGCTGGATTTATCCATTTACTGTGATGCCGACTGGTCTTCATGCCCTGACTCTCGTCGTTCTCTTAGTTCTCATGTTGTGCTTCTTGGTGGTTCTCCCATAGTTTGGAAGACAAAGAAGCAGAAAACAGTTGCTCACTCTTCGGCAGAGGCTGAATACAGAGCTATGGCGCTTGCTACACGTGAAATCAAGTGGATTGTCCAGCTTCTTGCCGACCTCGGTGCTTCAGTGAAGACTCCAATCCCGTTCTATTGTGATAACAAGGCAGCAATTCACATTGCCTCTAATCCCGTGTTTCATGAACGGACTAAGCACATAGAACGGGACTGTCACAGCGTTCGCGATGCTGCCCGTGAAGGTGTCATTGTTCTGCGACATGTCGGTACAAAGGATCAACTTGCTGACATTCTAACCAAGGCTTTAGGACGTCCTCAATTTGATCTCATCTTGTCCAAGTTGGGTGTTCAAGAGCCTCACCCTCCAACTTGAGGGGGAGTATTAGGAAATAAGATATTTTCATATATTTTCCTTTAGATAAATGTCAATATTGTTTGTGGAATATATCCAAAATCAGTTAGGTTAAACATAAGGTCGGTTACAAGTCTGTGTATATAAGTAATGTAAAGTTCAACCTTGATGAATAAGAAAGTCAGTTTACAATAATCTCTTCTCTAATTTACACGACTCTAGACCAAAGAGAGTCTCTGAATACTCTGCCAGCTTAGCGTCTTATTCTTCATAAGTCTTCTACTCTCATACTCTGCCTCTGAATCCTAAAGCATACATCACATTGTGTTTCTACTTTTTCTGTAATTGCTGAGGAGAGAGAGCCAATTTTGCAGCTTATGCATTTGCACCTTTGGGAGTTCTAATTAATTATTAACCAGGTTTCCTTGAGTATTCTGCTGTGTATCTCTGTTGTATGTTAGGTTATGAGTGTTAAAGCTGTTGCCATCGCCATAAACCTGACTTTCTCCGGGGTGAACCAGTTCAAATACTTCCATGCATGAAGTTTCGAGTGTTATTACAGTACATACATCTATGGTTCTTAATTATATGCTTTAGTGTAATTGCTTTGTATATAAGCGTCTCTTATAACTCATTTAGAATTTAATGAAGCATAAAACAATTATCTGAAAAGTGTAGTGACTATATGTTGCAGTTTTGCAAATCAACTACTTGAACAAGGTAATAACTACAAGACCTTGATAGTAATAACTTTATTTTTATTCAGTCCGACTATGAACTTGGAGACACATATAGAGAGGTAACAAAAAAAAAGAAAAAAATCAAATTTTCAGATGCAAAAAGAACTCCTCGAGGGTCCAAGCTTCTTGGCCACTTCAATTATGACAACGTCCGTTATGTTTCATCACTGCTGTCTGTCTTCTCTGAATTGACTCATGTCCCATACATTGTTGATATCAGAGACATGATATTACCTCCATGAAGAAATATTCCTAGCGTTACTTTTACAAGGCTCATGAATTGATGGACTCATGGACATAAACCCTCTTCAAAAATGAAATTAAATTAATTTAAAGTTTGAACTCTTATTTTTGAAGCTACTATATTTTAAAGTTAACTTAATATTAGATTAAGAAACTTTCTAAGTTAAAATATAAGATAATGAAATTATCTGTAAATTTTTATTGAATAAAAAATAAACTTATTATTAGATTAGGAGAAATTTTACTTTAAAATAATTGTATATTAACTCTATATATCTACAACGGTGACAAAAAATTAGAATAAATTTAATAAAAACTACATATTAAAATATTAAAAACAAATAGAGAAAATAAGAAGCATATCTACAGATTTCTATAATAAAAAGTTAACTTAATATAATATTGAAAATTTCATAATTTAAGATCATTGTCTCAATTACATAATTCACCATATATAACTTAGAATAAGTATTGTTGAACAAAAGATATATATCAAATATAATAATAAATGTTTTCTGTATAGGTTATTTCTTAGTTAGATAATGATTTTAGTGAAATATTATACTAATAAGATTGACATTATATACTTTTTAAACTTAATAATTTAGCCAATTAAATATTATACTAATAAATTGTCATTATATACTTTTAAAATGTCTATATTAGCTTTTAATAACCAACTAAATATTCCAAATTATCATCTTAATTTAATTGTATTTTTGTATATTTTTTTAGTTATTAGAAATTTTTTTAAAATCCTGAACAACTATTATAAAAATGAGAGTTATAAAAAATAGAAAAAATCATTAATTGATATGGAATTGTAATTGTGAAAAGAAAGTCTATTTCTCGGATATATAAAATTTTATATTTTTAGAGCTTTAATTGAATTTTTATATAATTTAAATATAAATATCATATATTTTAACCTTTTAGTATTTGAATATAATGAATATGAGATTATGTTAAAATTAAATATATTTTAATCTCTTTTATTAATATTTAATAAATTGTTATATAATAGATTATGGTATTGTAACTAATAAAAAAAATTTGTTCATTCACTTCACTTGCGTATCACTTGCTTTAGTTATCGGTTCTTTCATTTAATATTAGATTAAATGTAATAATTTAATTCGAAATATTTATTTATTGTTTTTGATAATCTTTAATAATTTTTGATTTATTACAAAACAAAAAAAAAACATAACCTATTGATGACTTGATATAACAAGTTATAAGATAAGTATAATAATGAATCTAATGACTGAAATTGAGTAAGCAAATGATAGTTTAACATTGAAATTAAAGCCACTTAACCAAAAAAGAACATATTAAGTTTATGATATTTATTAAGAGATTTGATGAATTTTTAAAAAATAATAATAAGAGTTACTTAAGATATTCAGAGAAAAAATATGATGTGATATAAAAATTATTGGACCATGTTTTAGAGTATCTGCATTTAGTTTGATCGTTTTATGATGTACTAATAATTATCATTAACTTCTTAAATTTAAAGTATGTCAACATGATTGAATTTATTCTGGAATTTGAATTTTTTTTATAAAGTTAATATTCTATTTAAATTACGTCGGTTTTGTAAAAATATTTTAGTTTCTTATTAAAAAATTTTGAGACTATAAAATTAGTTGAATATTGAGAATTATATAGATTTTAATGTGAGTATAAAATTATATTTCTTTTCGTAGTATTTTTAACAAATATATAATTAAAAAGGCTTCAAATAAGAAAAGGAAAATGTTTTTTAAATTGCAGTTGTGTATTTCTAGATAGATTTGAGAGGTTTATATGTATGACGATAGTCTAATATTCAAGTATTTATAAGATGTAATATATACGTTGAAAAAGTATTTATAGATAGAAGATATTGAATAATTCACAAAATATTGATGTTACAGGAAAATTTTATAATTCATTTTTTAAACCCTAAGAAAAATTAAACATTGTTTCCATGATGTAAAATATATAACTAATAAATATAAAGTAGAATATTGTTAAATATATGAAAAAACTATAAGTTATTTATTAAAATAATTGAAGTGACAAATATGTTAAATAAAAAATTATGTAAATAGATGATTCGTTGATAATATATAAATTTAGTGATTAAATATATTATATTATACTATTATGAATATAAAAATAATATTTCAACAAGTATTATTAATTATATTTTTATAAAAAATATTAAAAAATTCCAACGCCTAGCATAGGAAAAAACCTAGTTAGACAAAAAAGATCATTCGCGTGCACATACATAACGTCATTTTAAGGCAATAGAGCGTTTGGGCAGTTGGTTAACCTCAACCACATATGGCTGGGAAATTTGCGTTTGTAGGGTTGAAAAAATCAAAGGAAATCGGCAAAAGCGTCTAAGGCGATTAACTCACAACACAGAGCCGAGGCCTTCGCGGTTTGCATAGGCATCGAATGCTGATTGTCTTAGGCTTTGTGGACCATTTATAAATTAATCTTCACAGGAGACCTTTTCAAGTCAAGCTTTAAATTTCCTCCACAAACGTAAAAGACATTCCAAGGATCTAAAATCACCAACATCATCCTTCTTGCATAAACAACAAAATCAAAGGAAAAAAAAAAACATGATGCAAATAATCTTCACAAGAAGACTTGGTAATTCAAGTTTTGGATGATCTGTAAAATAAAATCACACATTGAATGTTCAGGCTTTGTGGACCTTTTAATAATTAGTCTTCACAGGACGCATTGTTAAGTCAAGCTTTAAATTTCCTCCACAAATGTAAAAGACAGTCCAAAGATCTAAAATCTCCAACATCACCCTTCTCAGATCAACAACAAAAATCTTTAAAAGAAACAAAGAAAAAACACGATGCAATTTGTCTTCACAAGGAGACTTGGTAGTCAGAGTGGAAACAAGTAGCCTTCACACGGAGACTTGGTATTTCAAGCTTTAGATTCCTCCATATAAGTAAGAGCCAACCCAATGATCTAGAGTCATCAACAACACTCGTTTACAGTAAAAGAAAAAAAAAATCAGATAAAAAAAGAAAACCCGATGCATTCTTGTAGTGAGAGGAAGATGATGATAATAATATGGAGCATGTGTTTAACCTTCTTTCTTTCTAACTCCATACTTGTTATTGCTTCTCCTGTTAGGCACTTGTGTCGTCCAGACCAGAAGGATGCTCTCTTGGAGTTCAAGAGCGAGTTCCATTACAATGTGATGTCTGGGAAGACAAAGAAGTGGAGAAACAACACTGATTGTTGTTCTTGGGATGGCATCTCGTGTGATCCTAAGACCGGTGACGTAATGGAGTTAGACCTCCAAGACAGTTTTCTCAATGGCCCATTGAGATATAACAGTAGCCTCTTCAGGCTACAACATCTTCATACTTTGGATCTTGGCTTGAATAATCTTTCAGGTATTCTACCAGATTCCATCAGCAATCTCAAATACCTAAAGATTTTGACACTTTATGATTGCAATCTCGTTGGAAAGATTCCTTCTTCACTTGGAAATCTTTCTTATCTCACTGATCTTGATCTCTCGGTCAATGATTTCAATGGGGAACTACCGGATTCGGTGGGAAACCTAAACCGACTAACGGAGTTGCGACTTGCGACGGCCAATCTCAGTGGGAACTTTCCTGTGTCACTACTAAATTTGAGTGAGCTCACTTGGATCGACCTACGTTCTAACAAGTTCGAAGGTATGCTCCCATCTAACATGAGCAGCTTTTCCAAACTGGTTTATTTTGAGATTTCTGGTTCTGTGCCGTCATCACTCTTCTTGATCCCTTCACTGGTTGATCTTGACCTGGGAAGAAACGACTTCACTGGTCCTCTTGAGATCGGGAACATCTCTTCACCATCCAAACTTCGAGTTTTATACCTTGGAGAGAACGATTTCAGCGGACCGGTCCCTAGATCTATATCAAAACTAGTCGGCCTCTGGTCCCTTGACCTCTCTTTCTGGAACACAAGGAGGGGTAAGGTGGATTTCAGCATTTTCTTGCATCTCAAGTCACTTAAGTTACTCCTCTCTTATATGAATACAAAAACCATGGTTGATTTGAGTCTTCTCTCACATCTCCTGTCACTTAGTGACTTGGATCTTTCAGGGTTTCATTTGAAGATTAGTTCAAATCTCAGTCTTCCCTCACCCATTAAATTCTTGGCTTTATCATCATGCAGTATTGCTGAGTTTCCAAAGTTCATACAAACCAAAACCAGATTGATTTACGTAGATATTTCTGCCAATCAAATTGAAGGCCAAGTACCTCAGTGGTTATGGAAGCTGCCAGTGTTGTGGTATGTAAACATTTCTCAGAATTCTTTCAGTGGTTTTGAAGGATCAGAAGATGTTATTCAAAAGAGTGCAAAAGTAATGCTTGATATAAGTTCAAACAATTTCCAAAATCCATTTCCTTTGTTGCCACCGTCTCTGATGTACTTTTCATGCTCTGATAATCGGTTTTGGGGAGAGATATCTACAGAGATATGCAAATTGGTTTCTCTTGATACACTTGTTTTATCCAACAACAACTTCAACGGTTCCATTCCTCGTTGTTTTGAGAATTTCAATTCTACTCTTTCAGTCTTGCATCTTCAGAATAACAGTCTCTCTGGTCTTGTTCCAGAGGAATCTATAGGTGATCACTTGAGATCACTTGATGTTGGTCACAACCAGTTATCAGGAAAACTTCCAAAGTCTCTGATCAACTGCACACGTCTGGAATTTTTGAACGTGGAAGACAATATGTTCAATGACAAGTTTCCATTCTGGTTGAGATGGTTAACCAATCTACAGGTTCTTGTCCTTCGTTCTAACCAGTTCCATGGGCCAATATTTTCTCTTGGTGATTCTTTGAGTTTCCCCAAGCTGAGAATCTTTGACGTATCAAACAATCTCTTCAATGGAGTCTTGCCATCAGATTACTTTGCCGGTTGGAGTGCAATGTCATCAGATATAGACATTGTAGATATTACACCCGTTAGGATATTGGGACGTGGCTCTGGATTCTATCATAGGTCGGTGGCTCTGACAAATAAAGGGTTAAACATGGAGCTAGTTGGGAGTGGTTTTAAAATCTACAAGAGCATTGATGTCTCCGGAAACAAACTTGAAGGAGACATCCCTGAATCCATCAGTTTACTCAAGGAACTGATTGTGCTCAACATGTCAAACAACGCTTTCACAGGCCCTATTCCACCATCGCTGGCGAACTTAACCAATCTACAATCATTGGATCTCTCTCAAAACCGATTATCCGGTGAAATCCCACCAGAGCTTGGGAGACTCACGTTTCTAGCACGTATGAACTTCTCTTACAACAGGCTTGAAGGTCCAATACCACAAGGCACTCAAATTCAAAGCCAGAATATATCTTCTTTTGCTGAGAATCTCGGACTCTGCGGTTTTCCTCTTCAAGAAACATGTGGCAGAAAAGAAGCAACAAAGCAAGAGCAAGATGAGGAAAAAGAAGAAAAAGACCAAGTATTGAGCTGGATTGCAGCTGCTATAGGCTATGTACCTGGTGTTGTGTGTGGACTCACCATCGGCCATATCCTGAGTTCATACTACAAAAAGGATAGGACTGGTCCATGAGGTTCTTTCACTCTTTTACTTAATCAGGCATTAGTTGGTTGATGATATTTACATATATAACCATCTCCATGAGGTTTTAAAATAATTTGTATTTCAAGGTTGCAAAGTTCTATGTAGAAACGATATTATATAATATTATAGCATAAACATTTATATATGGATCAATTATCTACTAGATTTTTACCATTAACAATCTGAATCATCTTAATTGCATATAAGCAAACTATCATTGTCAACAAAATGAAGGATATGTCACCTGATAATATAAGTCTTAGCTGTCTTTGAGTATACCTATCGGTTCTTGCATCATCATCAAGAAAGCTGTTGTAAGCCGAACAGGACCTGATTCATTGATCTATTATCTACTCTTGCTCTTCAAAATTTAGTTTAACTAATTTTTTATCTTATTGATAAGGTGAAGGAGGGTACCGATAATTTAATTTCTGTATATGAATTAGAAGGATATAGACTATGCACCAGGTGGTTGAACAAAACAAAAAAAGACTATGCATCAGGTGTCTTCTGTAGACTCACCATCGGCCACATTCTCGCTTCGTAAAAACATGACTAGTTCATGAGGATCATTCACACTTTTGCTTAGTATTGTATCTCGATCCTTGCAATATATAAAATCTTTTGTAAAACCTTTCTTAACATTTGTATGAACTCATATCAACCTACTATTCAGACTCCAACAATTTTTTTATGCCTTTACGACTGCAAATTTACGATTACTGATATCACGTTGAAGATTGACTTCAGGGGATTGAAATATTGTAAAGTCGTTTCTTGTAGATGGTAAAAGTAAATTGGACAATACATGAGAGTTGGGGAACTGATACAAATCAAGCAGTAAAATTGTGACAGAGAAAGCAAAATCAACCAAATTCAAAAGCTTCAAATCGTTACATGATAACAAAAATATGATGCCTAATTAGTCCTTATGTGTTATTCATTCTTAGATTCAAAATTAATCAAACAGTTCTTTATTCAAAACAAACTTATCTCCTTGACCTCTTCAACTTTCCAGAACGTTCAAAAGGCATTACCTGAGCCTCTTGCAGCCTTCTCTGCCAAGCTCTTTAACATGATGACCAGACTTCTACTGAAACCAAACTTGAATCTCCGAGTGAAGCACCTTTGAATTATGTTCCCAACTCTTTCTCAGTCCTAAGTTTGGAGTCCAAACTATCAATCATCTTCTCTTCCAACGCTCCGACCAAACTCTCAACTCTTTCTTAACCCCCCAACGGTCCATGAGAATGACCCAAAGCCAAAGTTGACTAATGACCTGAAAAATAACTATCTTTTGCAGTTTTTTTAGAGATTATGCGTTGATTTTACAAATTAGAATTAAGTCATTTTGGCTTTTACTAGATGTTGGGATACAAAAATTATAAGATTTTGTTTACAACCTTTCTTGACCTTTATATTGGTTTTATAGACCTGAAAGCTTACGGTTCAAGCCACAGCAGAAACACATATATTCAGCTGAGACCAGAGTTCTTAAAAGCAATGAGGTGGTGGTAGGGGCTTTGCGATCATTAAACAAACTGGATTCTCAATTTATGTAACATAAAATTATTGCTCAAACGTCTTTCAGGTAAAGGCAGTGGTTTTTCCTCAATATACACATTCCTCTTTCTCAAGTATTAACCTTTTTGTTTTTCCTTTTTTTTTTAAAAAATGGTAAACTATATTCGTAACAAAAAAAAGAAAAAAAAAAGACTGTTTACAATGAAATGTGACTCTTCTGATTTTTAACAGAATGAATAAGAACATGAGGAGTGAATATTAGGAAGAAACAGACCTGTTGGATCATTATGTGGAGGAGCTAGTTTCTCAACAAGACTGTTCCTCCTGCACCATTCCAAGTAAAAGACTGTAAAGCTTCTATTTTTAATCACCAACTAAGTGAGAAAAGCATTTTCTGGTATAGCATACTTAGACCATATGGAGATCTGATTTGTAGCCAAGTGCACTTTGCTTAAAAAGAAGCTGTATGCTTATCTGGTCCCTGCCTCCAAACAGAAACATCTGGAAGAAGTTCAGGTCGTGGATATCTGATCTTTGTGACGAAACCACCAGCTTGAAACGGCTGCCTCAATCAAACCTCTGACGTCAATGAGTCTACCAAGTGAAGTCCAACAATCATATAAAAATGAAGCTGTATGTTCATTTTGAATTTCAGCTCATGTGAAGTGGATTGCATGATCTCGAAGTTTCAGTAGTGGAGCATGGTGGCTGTGGAGACTAAGAAGAGAATGGAAATTGTGTTGCAGAAGACTGACTTTATACGTGAGGTGGTCTCTCCTGCAATGGACTTTGTTGGCTGCGGAGACTACAGAAGAGAACGGAAGAGACGTAAATGTTGTTGCAGAAGATTGAATTTGTTGGCTCTGTGATTGGTGAAGCATCTTAAGAAGAAGCCATTATGTATATAATATAGGTTTATTGGTTTTAATGGAGATGCAACACCTCTGGTTTTCTAGTTGATCTCATGTTACTTATGTAAACTAAGTAAGTTCTGCCAAGTTGAAGCAATTAACTACAGTATCGTCTTTTGTATTAAGATATACACTCATGTCTCTCAATATACAATTATATCAAAAGCACACATAACATCATCAGAATTATCTAGTCTAAAACCTACTCTCCTCTCTCTTTGCTTAACATCTCTATTCTCTCGTTTTCTTTTGTTTCTGTTTCTGTTACAGACTCACTGAAGCTCAATGCACATCCCGTGAAGTATGTCTCTCCTTGAAGAATCTCTTTCGTGACAACAAGGAGGCACGTGCTCGGCAGTTCGACAATGAACTCCCCACCATCATCATTGGAGACCTCTCGGTAAGTGTTTACTGTCGAAAGTTGAAGACTCTCTTGGATCTTCTTGACAATGGTTTGACTGAAAAAAATATGATTCCATTCTCAATGTGATTAAGCATGGATCACCATGCTCTTATCCGAAGAAACACGCATTAACAAGAAAATCAAAGCCATCGGCAGAACACACTAATCAAGCATCTTCTCTGGATGTTGTCTTTGCAGCCTGAAGTCAAGAACCTCGCCAACAGTTCAACAATGGCAAAAACAGCAGAGATAATAGTAACAGAGGACTTGGTGGACACAACAATAACAATCAAGGCCAAGGTCGTCATAACATCAGATGGGGAAATAACCAACAAAAAGATCTCGAGGTCTGCACTTAACAGATTTTGCAGGCTTTTTAATTCTATTGAAAAAATACATTATCATCTATTTCTTGTTTGTTTTTCCATCGACAGTCTCTATGGACTACAACAGGTTAATTCTCTGTACTTTATATGTCCATCAATCAGAGTATTCTCTTGAGCAACATAAACAATCCAACTGCTTCGCTGACAGAATATTGTCTTTATCCATATATTCGAGGCTGTCAGCAGATCTAACCTTTTGAGTCTGGACTTGGAGTTTTCTCAGTAATTCTTTGTATATCTCCTCTGCAAAGAAGAAACAAACGAAAAAACATTCAAGAAACAGCAAAACGAAACATATACATTTTGTAATCTTCTTGAAATGTGTATGGTTGTCAAAAGAGACTCTGCATCTTGACAGCAACAAATAAAACATTTGAAAGTGTACCAAAGATATAAAATACTGAAAATTATTTGATTAATAAAAGAAGGTTTCACCGTCCCTTCCACTGTCACTCTCAAGACCCACTAAGTAAGAGAAATCAAAGGAATTTGCAGGCTCCACAGCCACTGGGCATTATGACTCACGCCACACGGTAGAGAAATGGGCTAAAGACAAATGAAATTTGCAAGATTAGTCTCACATCACACAGCTTAGAACGATGAGTTATGCTTTGAAGACCCTTAAGCCTCAATAAGTATAACTTTCAGGCTATGGCTACGAAAAAAATCAAAGGAGTTTCCAGGCTGCATAGCGACTGAGTGACTAAACTCCACCACAATGTCGTATACGGTTTTGAATAATCAAAGGAATATTTCTTAGGCTTTGGGGACCATTTTATCAGGTACTCTTCACAGGAGACTTGTTAGGTCAAGCTTTCATCTTCTTACACATATGATCTAGAGTCAGAAATATCACTGTATTCACAGCCAAAAAAAAAAAGAAAAGAAAAAGAGAGAATATGATGCATTCTTGTAGTGAGAGGAAGATGATAACAATATGGAGCATGTGTTTAATCTTCTCTCTTTCTTACTCCATACTTGCCATTGCTTCTCCTGTTAGGCACTTGTGTCGTCCAGACCAGAGGGATGCTCTTTGGGATTTCAAGAGCGAGTTCTATGTCCATGAGTCAGCGGATTTCGATTTCTGTGGGACACCGTTTGATAAGAAAACAGAGAGGTGGAGGAACAACACTGATTGCTGTTTTTGGGATGGTGTCTCTTGCGATCCTAAAACGGGCAAAGTCGTTGAGTTATCCCTCAGGCACTGTGCTCTCAATGGCCCAATGAGATCTAACAGCAGCCTGTTTAAGCTACAACATCTTCAGAGTCTAGTTCTTATGGACAATAATCTTTCGGGTGTTCTACCAGATTCCATCGGCAACCTCAAATATCTCAGTGTTTTGAGTCTTTATGGTTGCAAATTCTTTGGAAAGATACCGTCTTCAATCGGAAACTTTTCTCATCTCACTGATCTTGATCTAAGTTTCAATGATTTCACCGGGGAGCTACCAGATTCGATGGGCCATTTAAACCGACTAACAGAATTGGACCTTGGCTTTAACAAGCTCAGTGGGAACTTTCCTCCTATGCTACTCAATTTGAGCGAGCTCACTGATATCGACCTTGGTCATAACCAGTTCACAGGTATGCTTCCATCTAACATGCGTAGTCTCTCCAAGCTGGTGGTTTTGGTATAACCAAAATTCATTTTACGGATCTATTCCGTCGTCTCTCTTCATGATCCCTTCTTTGGGTGGCCTTTACCTGATAAGTAACGGCTTCAGCGGTTCTCTTGCGATTGGGAATATCTCTTCACCGTCAAAGTTACAAACTTTATTCCTTGGCAGCAACAATTTCAGTGGGCCGATCCCGGGATTTATATCGAAATTAGTCGGCCTCTGGCGTCTTGACCTCTCTTATTGGAACACAGGGAGAGGCATGGTTGATTTCAGCATCTTCTCACATCTCAAGTCACTTGGTTATTTGGATCTCTCGTACATGAATACAAGGAGCACGGTTGATTTGAGTCTTTTCTCACATCTCACGTCACTTGGTGATTTGGATCTTTCAGGAAATAGTTTGAAGATCAGTCCAACTCTCCATCTTCCGTCATCCATAGAACACTTATATTTATCATCATGCAATATTTATGAGTTTCCCAAGTTTCTACAAACCCAAGCCAATTTGTCTAATTTACACCTTTCTGCCAATCAAATTGAAGGTCAAATACCAGAGTGGTTATGGAGACTCCCACTGCTGCGGTATGTAAACATTTCTCATAATTTATTCAGTGGTTTTGAAGGATCATTAGATGTTATGCAAAGAAGTGTCTCAATAGAAATTCTTGATATAAGTTCAAACAATTTCCAAGGTCCACTACCTTTGTTACCAAGGTCTCTGGAGAACATTTTAGCCTCTGATAATCGGTTTTCAGGAGAGATTCCTAGGGCAATATGCAAATTGGTTAATCTTACGACACTTGTTTTGTCCAACAACAACTTCAACGGTTCTATTCCTCGGTGTTTTGAGAATCTCAGAACTACTCTTTACGCCTTGCATCTTCAGAATAACAGCCTCTCAGGCGGTTTTCCAGAGGAATCTGTGGGTGATCAGTTGAGATCACAACCTGTTATCAGGAGAACTTCCCAAGTCACTTATCAACTGCACTGATCTCGTATTTCTGAATGTGGAAGATAACAGGTTCAATGATACGTTTCCGTTTTGGTTGAGATTGTTGCCCAGTTTAGAGATTCTTGTCCTTCGTTCTAACGACTTTCATGGCCCCATATCTTCTCCTGGAGTTTCTTCGCGTTTCCCCAAGCTGCGAATCTTTGACATTTCGGAAAACCGCTTCGCTGGAGTTTTGCCATCAGATTACTTTGTTGGTTGGAGTGAGATGTCATCGGTTGTAGGGATCATGGGAAGTCGCTTTTCATACTATCAAAAGTCGGTGGTTCTAACAAACAAAGGATTGAAGATGGAGCTAGTAGGGATTTGTTTCACAATGTACAAAACCATTGATCTCTCCGGAAACAGATTCCAAGGAAATATTCCTGAATCCATCGGTTCACTCAAGGAACTGGATGTGCTCAACATGTCAAGCAATGCCTTCACTGGCCATATTCCACCATCTCTGTCGAACTTGACTAGTCTCCAATCACTGGATCTGTCTGAAAACAGATTATCCGGAAAAATCCCACCAGAGCTCGGGAAACTCACGTTTCTAGCAAGGATGAACTTCTCTCACAAGTCACAACAGGCTTGAAGGTCCAATACCACAAGGCACTCAGATTCAAACCCAGAATAGTTCTTCTTTTGCAGAGAATCATGGGCTATGCGGTGCTCCTCTCCAAAAAACCTGCGGTGGAGGAGAAGAAGAAGCAACAACGCAAGAGCACGATCAAGAAAAGGAGGAAAAAGATCAAGTAGTGAGCTGGATAGCAGCTGCAATAATAGCCTATGTACCAGGTGTGTTCTGTGGATTCGTCATCAACCATATTTTGACTTCATATAGACAGGACTGGTTCGTGAGGATCTTTCACTCTTTTGCTTACATAAGCATCACTTGTTAAGAGTATGGTATCTCGATCCTTGCAATAAATAAAATCTTTTGTAAAACCTTGATCATCATTTGTATGAACTCATATCAACCTACTATTCAGACTCCTACAGTTATTCAATGCCTTTACAACTGCAAATCTGCAATTACTTCAGGGGGATTGAAATATTGTATTGTCGTTTCTTGTAAGATGGTGAAAGTAAATTGGACAATACATCGACACAAATCATGCAGTAAAATTTTGACAGAGAGCAAAATCAACCAAAACCAAGAGCTTCTAATCTTTACATGATAACAAAAATATGATTCCCACAATTATTCCTCTCAAATAGAACACCGAAGTAAGAGTGCCATTCAGCAGGCCGAATCTAAACAATTTCATGATGATCTTTCACTCTTTTGCTTAACATAAGCATCACTTGTTAAGAGTATGGTATCTCGATCCTCGCAATAAAATAAAATCTTTTGTAAAAACCTTTCTCAACATTTGTATGAACTCATATCAACCTACTATTCAGACTCCTACAGTTATTCAATGCCTTTACAACTGCAAATCTACAATTACTTCAGGGGAATTGAAATATTGTAATGCCGTTTCTTGTAAGATGGTAAAAGTAAAGTGAACAATACAGGAGGGTTGGGAAGTGACGCAAATCAAGCAGTAAAATCGTGACAGAGAAAGCAAAATCAACCAAAAATCAAAAGCTTCAAATCGTTACATGATAACAAAAATATGATGCCTAATTAGTCCTCCCAAATAGAACACCATTCTATGTTTCAAATTAATCAAACAGTGCTTTATTCTAAATACACTCATCTCCTTGACCTCTTCAACTTCCCAGAACGTTGAAAAGGCATTATCACCTGAGCTTCTTGCAGCATTCTCTGCCAAAGATCTTTCACATGATGACGAGACTTCTTCTGAAACCAAGCTTCAATCTCCGAGTAAAGCACATTGGAATTATGTTCCCAACTCTTTCTCAAACTCTCCAGACTATCAATCTTCTTCTCTTCTAACGCTCTCACCAAACTCCCAACTCTTTCTAAACCCCAAGCTTCTCTTTCCAACAGTGTTTCAGGTTTCCCAGCCATCAACGGCCTAACGCTTTTCAAACAAGGCAACACCTCTCCTTGAAGCAGAGCGCATCCGAAAACTGCTGCTCTGTCTTTATCATCTCTTACTGTCTCACTGTGAGCCGGAAGCTCCCAAAGATGAGGACCGAAACTAGGAACGACCCAGCAGAAAACTTTATCCAGCTCACTCGAGTAGTACGGTTTCGGGTCCTTGAGCGGCGTGGAGAATACACAGAGAGACTTTGCGTGTTTAACCAGCCACTCTGGCTTCACCCGTGTCGCTCCGTGCATGTACGGTCTGTTGGTGAGTAAGAGCTCGCTGTAGACTAATAACTCTGGGGCAGAGTTTATGAGAGATGACCAACGGTGCAAGAAAACAGGTTCTTGAACAGCACATGCTTGGTACTCGGTGGATTTAGTCTTTCTGGCTACACGATCAGCCCATCCTGCACATATGGCTTCTCCTAAAAGCTCCTCTTCGTTCTGTAAAAGCGGGTTTTTGGAGGAAGACGATGTGGTGATTCTCCAAGACTTCTCCACGTCTTGTATAGTCCCATGAGTCCATGAGAAAACGTTTTCAGTTTCGTCGGACTTACAACAGCTGAAAACAAGTCGCAAAATCTGATCTTTCAGCTTAGACATCTCGGTCATGGTCTTCAAATGCAAGCCGTTTGACTCGCAGAAGCCCACGCCATTCTCTGAGACCTCATAGGAATGCAACACGTAAGCTACGGTCAAAGCATCGCTGCTCGGGTTGGAAAACCTGTCACGAGCAGCTTTGATTTTATCTTTACGATCCTTTCTCCGTTGTTTATCGTCCTCCTTGACGGTTTTGCTTGCATCTTCAGACTCGTTTTTCTTCTCTCCTTCAAACTGCATAATCAAAGGGTTTGGTAAACTCAAAGCGGCTACTGCTGCAACCGCGTATCCGAGGACTAGATTCGCCCGGGAGTAATTCTGCGCTTCTTTTAGCATTTTGATGACTGTCAGAAGCATTCTTGAGTGACGTGGACTCATGGGATAGTGGGACATAGCCTTCCCTAATGGCGTTAACCTTCCGTTGCTATCAAGAGCCTCTAAGGCCTTTAAGCATCGTTCTGCTTCTCTAATAGACGATGGCTCAGGCGGAGTTGGAAACGGGAAATTCTCAACCTGTAAGCAGAACGATTCATCAAGACAGGCATAAGAAAGAGCTAATCCATTGAAAGTGGTGGATACAGAGGCCTTACCTTTGGAATGTTCATAGATTTCATGAGAAGGACGACTCCATCAACAGGAACTTGGGTGATTTCAGGAGGGGAAGATTCGTCAAATATATTGCTAAAAACCGCAGATGAATAGAGACGATAACAGTGACCAGGTCCTGTTCGTCCAGCTCTTCCAGCTCGTTGACTAGCGGAAGCTTGACTAATCCAATCTACCTCGTAAGTTTCCATACCAGTCTTGATATCGTAATTCTTCGCTTTAGCCCGACCTGTATCAACCACATACTTTACACCAGGAATAGTCAGGGAGGTTTCCGCTACATTAGTCGCCACAACCACAAGTCTTTCTCCTTCCTCAACTTCCTCAAACACTCGAAGCTGTGCAGCTGGAGATAGCATCGCATAAAGAGGGAGAACACGTAATTTTCCTGGGATAAATGTTTTCTTCTCCTGCTCAGCTTCTTGATTCTCTCCTGCAATGGACTTTGTTGGCTCAGCAGATTCGGTTCCCTTTTTGTCTGACAAGGCTTTAAACGCTGCTCGAAGAGCATCAAACTTCCCATCTTCTACAATAGAATTCGCAAGGCCGTCGTCATCAACGGTTCCCAGTCGCTTTCTTCATCAGACTCATACATGTCGTCTTCATCAAAATCGTAGTTAACATCACCAGTTTCAGAAGGATCTTCTCCATGAGAGTTGAACCTGTAACTTTGATTGTTGGAGCCATCATCAAATGCTTCAGCAATCTCCTTCATGTCAACACCACCAAATGAACCATCATCGCATTTCTTCTTCTCGGAAGCATCTCTTCTAGCAGCTTTAACAACAAGTTCCTTTGAAGACTTACGCAACTTCTCGCATAAATAGTCAACTTCTCTCTGTCCTGTCACAAAAACAAGGATTCCTCCTTGTGGTAACTTTTTGTGAATCGACATGACTTTCTTATAAGCTTGGCCGATATAATCAACAATTTCAGTCTTCTTGGAGAAATGTACAGTTACTGGATACTGTCGAGTGGGAACCTCTATCAGTGGAGGTGGCTTAGGGAATAACCTTTTCCCCGAGACAAAATCTTCTACTCGCAAAGTAGCACTCATCAGTATAAGTTTAAGTGGCATAATGATTCCGTTTTGTGATGTTATTGTGCCTCCAGATTGTAGAATCTTCTGTTGTTCCTCGTAGCATTCCTGTCGTATTTTGATGACTCGGGTGAGCATTCCTATTAAAATGTCTGTGTTCAAGCTTCTTTCATGAGCTTCATCGAGAATTATTACAGAGTAACGCCTCAATAAGAAATCATTCTGCAACAGATGAAACTTATACAATCAATTATCCATGACTGAGATGGAAAAAAAGAATCTAGAAAAAAAAAAAAAACCTATTACCTGAATTTCACGAAGTAAAATCCCATCGGTCATAAACTTGATAGATGAGTTCTCGCCAATCTTTTTGTCGTACCTAACTTGAAACCCGACTTCTTGACCGAGACGAACACCAAGCTCATGTGCAACCCTCTTGGCAGTGGCGAGTACAGCGACACGACGTGGTTGTGTGATACCGATAACCCCACTTCGAGAGCTGACTTGCTTTGAACCAAAACCAGCTTCATAAAGAAACTGAAAGATTCAGAAACCGAAACCTGATTAGATTAGCCATTCTGTCTGAGCCTGAGACCAAAACTCAGCTGTAAATGCAACAAACTGACCTGAGGAACTTGAGTGGTTTTACCACAACCGGTTTTTCCTGAAATAATAACAGTGGGATGATAATTAATAGCTTCCATTATTTCCTGCTCCATCATTACTATCGGAAGATCCTTCCTCGTCTCTTCAACGTCAGCTGGTCTTGAAACATGAACTACAAACGCAGGAACACGAGGTCCTCGTACAGTTACATCTTCACTCTCAGTTGCGTCATCCTGTTTTCAAAATCAAACCCATTAAACACCAATCAAATCAAATGCATAAGGCAACGAGCCAACGACATAGCTGGACTAAAAATTTGACAAACCATTCTGTCTGAGCCTTCTTCATCATCAAGACAAGTTGTCTGTAGGATCATATCTACTACAGGTTCATCTTCCACGAGCTTGGTACTAGTCTCTTGAGCAGGAATCATGAGATTAGGATCGAGTTCAGGGGCATGAATCAGTTGCTCAGAATCAGTTTTAAAACTCGGGATGTCGATTTCATCATGTTCCGGTGTGGTAGGTTCGTCCACAAAAGAACCAGAGTCGTCATTTTCCTCCATTAGTTCATGCGAATGAACAGACGCAACACCAGCTCTAGAGAGTTGCATTGGTCTCCTACGTTTCTCCAGCTTAGTATCTGACTGAATCACAAAGGGAGAAATCAGAACATCAAACTAAACTTTTTTAAGAAATAGAAAATGAAGATAGAAGATTGATTGCTTACTCTTCCCATAGCTTTTGAAGATTGTAAAAGCGAAGACACATCCTCAGATATTTTATATTTGCTGTGAAAATTCAATAATCAATACCAAATTCATATAAATAAAAACAAAAATTGGGAATTGAAGAGAAGAAAGTGTAATAATCAATACTCTAACAACTCGGCGGTTTTTGAAGAGAGGAGCTCTCTCTCCTTCTCTTCCTCCAATTTCTTCAGCTTCCGTTTCTGAGATTTGCTCAATGTCGTCTTCTTTAATTTCAGCTTATCACACATCTGTTATGCGAATTTACAGATTTCGTCAGCGATGAGAGTTCCAAAATCTTACTGAACAAAGGTTTGATTATGATTATTCTTTTAACCTTATTGGATCCTTTCTTCTTCCTTGGAGGCATTATATCTAAATTGCAATCGCCTCCCATCATACTTGCCGAGGAAATCGCAGGAAGAAGACAAAACCTGTTTGCAGGGATTTTCAATTGACCTAACACTGAGAGAGAGCTTTGTCAGAAATCCCAGAGAAGTAGAGAAAGAACGATGAAACAAAATTATTGCAGAGAGTGAGACAAGTCGGCCGGTACCTTGGAATTGCGCGCTATGTTGTGCTGTCGGAGTCGGAAACTCACTCGCCGGAAACGATGGCGGCAGGTTTTGGCCGCCGGAGTCGAAGCGAAGCTGAGCAATGGAGAATTTGAAAGAAAAACAGTAACAAATCCAAAACCGACCAAACCCTAAGGGTTTTAATTTTGATTACCGAACCGGTAAATTCAGTAGTCGGTTCAAATACCGAACTGAATACCGGTGTTTACGGGTGCACACATAATTACTTTTATTCGACTTTGTATCTACCCGAGTTGAAAAACAACTATTTGCTATCATCAAATATTATTAAAACTAGGTAATAATCCGCGCAGGACTGAACAAAGGTTTGATTAGGATTATTATCATGATTTTGAAAATATAATATAAAATAATTGAATTTAAAAGATTTTTTTACGCTTGCAAAAAAAATAATTACGCATCTAATACCATATTCTAAAAATAGAACAAATAGTTTATTACTTTTATATTATTTATATATTTATAATTTATTATTTGTATATTTATGACATACATCAGAATAAAATAAAAAATTTCATTGCATGAATTTTTTACAAAAATTAAGATTTCATGTTTATATATATATATATATATATGTTGTTCAGAATTAACTTTTCAATTAATGTTCAATCAGTAAAAATAGAAAGAAGTATTAGCCTCTTAATTAAATTATTTTGATAACTGATTTTTATAGAAATGGAATGTGATAGTATAATTTCCTTAAATTTGATACTGACATAGGTTTATTAGTAAATGTTTCATCAGTAAAATTAGAAAACAATAATCCTCTTAATTAAATCAATTTGACACAGATTTTTATAGAAACTGAATGTGATGATATAATTTCCTTAAATTTTCTAATGACATAGGTTTAATATAATTTCATTAAATGTCATTTTTTAAAAAAAAATTCACAGTATTATGTTTGTATCTATGTTATTCAGAATTAACTTATGATTAATTGGCTAAAAACTGGTTTTTAAAAATTCGTGAATTAACTTATGAATAATTGGTTTTAAAAATTTCAAATTATGAGTTCTGTTAAAAAATGTATATTTTTTTAATATATGTGTGATGTGGTAATTTATTTATCTATATAAAATTGAGAAATTGCCTCATATAACACAGATTCATGTTTTTATTCCCAATCTACCACACACTCTCAATTCTTCCTTAAATACCATTCATTAATAAGTGATTGACAATTATACCCTTGAAACAGAAGAAAAAAAAGCACCACAGTTTTGAAATCCTCGAGCTGTTTTGTCGCCGCCGATCGTGATCCAAGTTTTGAAATCGAGAGCCTGAAATTTCCCGACGGACAACGATAACGACGTCAGCGTCGGACGACGGAGACAGGACGACGGTGAGAAGACGATCGTGAAGAACGACGGAGACGGTCCGACGGAATAGCGGAGGAAGGTATAGATTGTGGAGATTCGAAACTTTATGATTATTGATTACAAAAATTGAGATAGATTATTTCATAGAGAAATCGATTCGAAACTCATTTTTGATTGAATCTCTGTTTATGATTATTTCATAGTGAAATCGATATCGGAACTCTTTTTTGATGGAAGCTTTGTTTATGATTGTTTCATAGAGAAATCGATTCGAAATTCGTTTTTGATTGAATCTCTGTTTATGATTATTTCATTGTGAAATCGATATCGGAACGCTTTTTTGATTGAAGCTTTGTTTATGATTGTTTCATAGAAAAATCGATTTGAAACTCGTTTTTGATTGAAGCTCTTTTGACGTGCCTTTTGCCTCGTATGATTATTTTGGTATTTTTTGCTCAGGGAATTTTCTTTTGACGTGCCTTTGTATTGCGATAGGTTGTACTTTTGTTCACAAAATGGAACTCTATTGTGTTGTGGGAGATTGGAAGCCAATTGGAGAATCTCAATTGGACATTTTGTTTTGATCAAACTAAAAATGCTTCGACGTTCGAGATAGGAGATGTCAATTATGAGGACCTATTGGAGATGATTGTTGAAGATTTTGAACTTCAAAACGAACAGATTTCATTGACCTACGGCTTCAGTTTGTCCATGAATTCAAAGTTTGAAGTCTCTTCCCCAGTTTGTGTAAAGAATGATAGACATCTCAAGAGTTTCATCAACAAGATTAAAGAGTTCTCTGGGATTAGTCGCCTATGTGTTAAGGTATTTTCACTTTTGAATTTTTCATACATGCTTTCCTGAATTAGTCGATTTCCTTACTAATACTTAATTCCTTTATGATATACGAAGTTTTATAGTTCAATTTTCATACTTTCTTTATTTTGATGTAGGTGAGCGACAATATGAGTCTTGCTCCTGCTGATAATGTTGGAAGCAACATTCAACCATCAAGGGGAAGTAATATTACTCAAGGGGAAGAACAGGTATATATCATCATACTTTTTGTTTCTCGAAATTTCCGCATACCCTTCCTAAATATGTTTTACTCCTTCCTAATTTTCAGCCATGAAATTTCCGCATACCCTTCCTAAATATGTTTTACTCCTTCCTAATTTTCAGCCATGAAATTTCCGCATATCCTTCCTAAATATGTTTTACTCCTTCCTAATTCTCAGCCATTAACTTTGAATGAAGATCCAGGCCCGTCTGCTGATAGAGGTGAATCTTCGGTTCTTTTGTATCCCATTCTTGATATTGCTCCGGTTCGTATAGGACTAGGGTTGTCGCCTTCTACTAGAGAGGCTGATGATATCTATGTCAATAGATATTTTAAGAACAAAGCTGAGCTGATGATTAGGACTAGGAAATGGGCTTTGGAATGGAAATTTGAATTCCGCTCTCGGTGGTCAGACAAGAAGAGAGTTATCTTAGGTTGTGTGGACGAGGCATGTACTTGGAAGATGCATGCAAAAAGACTTCCAACTTCCGATATGTTTGTTGTGAAGAAGTATGTGCACGGTCACACTTGTGGCACTACTCATAGACACGCAAACCATAGGCAAGCAACTGCCGAGGTTCTTGGAAATTTATTGTGTAGCAATTACAGTGAGAAGAAGGATGGTCTCAAGCCGAAGCAGATTATTGAGCAAGTGAGGATATTGCATGGTGTCCAAATAACGTATAAACAGGCTTGGAGAGTGAAAGAAAAAGCACAGAATTTGATAAGAGGAACTCCTGAGGACAGCTACTATAATCTGGGAAAGTGGCTGTGCAGAGTCAAAGACACCAACCCTGGATCGTTAAGTTATATCGCAAAGGATGATGCTGGAAAGTTCAAATATGCTTTCGTTGCTTTTGGTCAATCGATTAGGGGGTTTGCTCATATGAGGAGGGTTATTGCTGTGGACGGCACCTTTTTAAAGGGAAAGTTTAAAAGGGACTTTACTAGCAGCTTCTGCCCAAGATGGAAACTCTCAGCTATATCCTTTAGCATATGCTATAGTGGATTCAGAGAACGAAGATTCTTGGACTTGGTTTTTCAGAGGCCTCACCTACATGATTCCGGATTCTGAAGATCTCGTGTTTGTATCAGACAGAGCACCATCTATTGCTTCAGGGATTGCAAATGTTTAGCCACTTTCCGTTCATGGGATTTGCAGAATCCATTTCCTCAACAATGTTAAAACCAAGTTTGGGAGAACTGCTTTGGTACCGCTTGTTGAATTGGCAGCTAACGCTTATACCTTTCATGAGTTTAATAAGATATTCAGTGAGATTAAATCTTCAAGTCCGAGCTTGGCCAAATACTTACAAGAAGCTGATGTTAGGAAATGGACTAGATGCTATGCTCCTGAAAACCGCTACAACATCATGACTACTAATATTGCCGAGTCCTTTAACTCAATGCTTGCACAGCCTCGGGAGTTGCCTGTTATTTCCATTTTTGAGACTATCCGGATGACCCTGAGCAGCTGGTTTCATGACCGGCGGGAGGCTGCGGCTAAAAACGACCATGTCGTCACACCTCACGTTGTGAAGAAATTTTCTCAGGTACGGTCCAGCTTTTACTTTGTCTAGTTAGATTATTTCTCTAGTTAAGAGTATCAAATTTTCATATATTCATGTAGCCCTTCCTAAACCAGTTTATTTGCTTCCTGAGTATTATAATTTCTTCATAATTTATGTTGTTGCGACTTAGGTATGATGCTGCCATGAAGCTTAGTGTCTACCAAGTAGATCGATCTGAGTTTGAGGTGAAAGATGAATGCAACAAGTATACTGTTCATCTTGAGAACAAGTATTGCTCTTGCAATGTTTTTGACGTTGACAAAATCCCCTGCACTCATGCACTCGCTGCTGCAAAGCGATCAAGGAGAGACGAGTACCAGTATGTTGATCGCTTATACTTCACAGAAACGTGGGCGAAAGCTTATTCCGAGAGCATTCACCCGTGTGGAGATCTAACAATCGGTTCTTACCCAGAGAATATAGATGACTATTGTTGTATGCCACCATCTACTAAAAAGCCCAGTGGACGACCTCCTACAAAGCGGAAAAGATCCGCTGGTGAGTTTGGAGTTCCTGGTTCAAAATCACAGTCACACAAGTGCAGCAGATATGGCATTGGAGGACACAACAAGATTTCCTGCAGCACAGCTATATGATGAAGTTTCATCTTTAAATTGATACTTGGTTTTTTTAAGTTTTCAGGAAGGGTTTTCTTTTCAGAAACGGTTTCCTAAATTTATATGCAGTTATTCAAAACGATTATGCACACTTTTATTTTTTCGGATTGGCTATGAGTTTCTCTTTTTATTAAGTGTTATATTAACTACATATTTGTTACTAATTCCTTTCATAATCGGCATTCATCTAATCGAAAATGATTAGTTCTTGGAAAATGTCAAAATTTCATAAATGCACGAATGTGTTCTTAAATTAAATTTGCTCCTTCCTAAATACAATAACCTATGAATTATCATATTTCGTAACAGTGTTTTAGGCCTAGTTTCTATAATAGCATGTTGATATGTCACATATTACTGCTATCATTGATTCAACCGTTCAAGAGTATTTCGGGAAGAAATTTAATGGTTTCGGGAAGCTACTTTACGTGTTCAGGAAGGGAATCCCGGAAATTGAATGGTTTCGGGAATTTTAAAGTTTCAGAAATTCATTAAGGTGTTCGGGAAGAAGTTGTATATGATCGGGAAGGGCATCCCGAAAATATTAAGAAGAGATGTGGTTCTTTGCCACAAAACTTACCAAACAAGTTGTGGATTGGGATTGGCCATTTTCAGGATAGAGAATTTACATTTTCTTGTCTTCATTTTGTCAACTCTTATCACTATAGTTGATCTATTTTTTACGTTTTCCGGAAGCGTTTCTTCTGTGTCAGAAATGGCTTCCTAAATTTGTATGAAGTTATTCTAAACACGATTATGCACACTTTTACTTTCTAGGATTTGGTTATGAGTTATTAACTTATATATTTGTCACTGATTTCTTCATAATAGGCGTCCATCTAATAAAAAATGATATAGTTCTTCGATAATGTGCAAAATCTCATAAGTTTACGAAGGCGTTCCTGAATTAGTTATGTACCTTCCTAAATTCGATAGTGCATGAAGGCTTTCGTGAAACAATATACTCGGTTCCAAAATATTGTAAATTTTATCTCAAAACACCAATTCTTCAAGTAGCAAAAAAAAAAAAAAAAAAAAACAGTCAAAGTAAGTGAAATTATTAAAGAAGTATAAAAATCTCCAAACGACTTCAGCACAAATCTCCAACGAACTCTTCGAAGGTTTCACAGGCAAGCTTTCTTCTTATGTTGTAAAGGTTGTCATCCGTAATCATGGACATGTCCTTAAGCCCCAAGGAGTGGCATTCCATCATTTTCAACACAAAGACACCACAATTAAGGTTATTATTTATCTTCGGGATGCCTTCAGCCTTCAGAACCTCAAAAGGTATTAAATCTTTTGCATCCGTCTCTTTTCCAAAAGCAAAGCACATCAATGCAGGAATCAATTCTGCACACATCAAAATCATCAATAATCGACTTCATGTTGCAGGAAATAGGATCACTGATTTAAGTGGTTTTATCCCCATACCTGCAATTTGCTTCACCACGGAAACAATACCGGGGAAGTCTTCTTTCGGATGACCTGCACGAAACAATGTGAGTTGCTCCTTCTTTAGGTTAATAGCCAACCCGATCCAGTGCTTGGTCTGATTGCTCAGGGTAAAGGTGTACCCATACACGACTTCCACTTCTTCCACCCACTTCTTGTTTGGGTGTACTTCTCCTCTCACTACCCGAGTCAGATCATCGCTAAACTTCTTGAGCTTATTATTTTTTGTTGCTTTCATTGACTCATTGTGGCAGCACAATAACCTGAAGAATCCTCCATCTAGGAAACAAGCCTTTGGGACTCGCTTGTTGTGTAACCAAGCAGCATTCTTGTTTCTCCTTGACTCAAGCATTAGCAAAGAAATATCCATGTCCTGCAAGAAAAAAAATTATTATGTAAAAGGTAAAAAAAACTAACATATTAAGGTATAGTTTCAGCACTATTTTTACCTTAGGAGTGAACCAGTTATCTGGAAATTCCAAGGACTTGAAGACTTCCTTCCTTAATTCCATACCAAATTTTCTCGCTGGCCTGAAGTTTTATTCAAAGTTATAAATACAGGTGGTACTAACCTTAGAAATAACAAGAACAGAGAAATGCTAACCTTTCATTTGTGCCCCTTAAATTTAACCACTCTTTAAACCTTGTTAACCGATGGAGTGAAGGAGTAGCAAACGGATCCAACTCAGGAATCACATCAGGGTTTACAGCTAAAGAAGATTTACTTTCTGAATTGTATGAAGTCCTTGTATCTTTTAATCGTTTGGTTCCCCAGTCACTCCGCCTAAGGAACTGTAGATTATCTAATATTTCGGGTTCTTTTGGTGCATCAGATTCTTTCCTTTTCTTAACGAAAACAGCATTTTTCCCTGTCTTAGAAGAAGCAGCAGCAGCCTTCCCCTTTTTTCAATCAAATAAAAAAAAAATTTCCTTGTAAGGTATTCCTAAACATGTGAAAAACAGTCCTGATTGATTCAAGGGAAATTACCTCCACATCAAGTCTCGGTTCAGGCTGATCACCATCATTTCGTGGGGTTACTAATTTTGTTTCTTTTGTAGTTTCAGCAGCGACCTTATTTACTTTTTTCTTTTTCAATCAAAGAAAATAGAAAATCTTGTTTTTAGTGAAGGCTTCCGAAATATATAGTAAACCTTACTAATTGATTCCCGGAAAAATACCTCCACATCATGGCTAGGTTCAGGCTGATCACCATCAGTTGGTTGCTTTTCGTTTTCTTTCTGGTCACTAGTAGATGGAAGATAGTATGGTCCTGTGGATGTTCCAGGAGATGCTTTCCAAGAAACGCTCTCACATGATTCGTTAGTTTCAGACTGAAAACAAATAAAAAGAGGTTTTCATAAGGGTTTCCTATTTATGCATGTGGTCTTCCTAAATACGTTTGGTGTCTTCCTAATATACCTGATCCCCGTCTGTGTGGGTCTCATCATCCTCAGTTTCCACATTCTCCTTGTTTATATCCTCACTTTTTTCAGCCTCAGGGTTTGTATCCTCTTCAGACATTGTGGCATCACCCACTAGATCTCTCTGCAAAAAAAAAAAAAGTAAAACGATTAACATAAATCCTTATTTTACAAATCTTAACATAATTCTTTACCTTGTTGTTTACACTCATATTCTTTTCAATTTTGGAGAGGCGCTGATCCATCTGATCCATCTTCTGAAAGCCTTGCTTCACCAGATGTGTTATTTCATCCAGTTTGGCCATGACCGCGTCTTTGTCCGTGCTGTCCGTATTTGAGAGCTTGTAAGATTCTTGCGCTAGCTGCTCCGATGCTTCACGCATCACTACTTCTTGGTTTCTCCAGTCTTCTTTTGATAGACGGTATCCTCGATATACCAAATCAACCATTGGATCCACCGCTTGATCTTCTTTATCTGGAAGAGACAAAGTGTCTTCCGGATCATCTAGAATAGGCGGCAGAATGCATGGGAATCTCATCTGAAATTCATAAACAAAGTAATGGTTAGCAAAGTAACATGTTATGATATGTAAATATAAATAACAAAGACCCGATCACTTACTTTGGTTGATTTTTCAGCATTCCCTATGCTATCGAGAGATGGTGATGTTGTGTTCAAAAACCTTTCACACCAGAAAGCACTCCTTGCTGCCGTGGTATCCAATATACCGAACTGAAACTGAAGCTGTGGCATAGACGCTAAAAGCCAAAGCTGGATGGCCATTGGGAAGCCATGAATATCGTACTTCCCCTTTGCGAGATCATTATTCTTCTGCACCCTTTGCACTGAATTCCGGAGGAGTTCGTAAGACTCTTTACCCCACGGGTACTCCATGAAGGAGGCCATGTCTCGAGCCTTCTCCACGTTAGATGCAGGGAACTTGAACTGGCTGTACTTATGGAGAAGAATACTCTCAATAAGCAGCAACATCCCCAGAGCAAACCGGTTCTCTACTTTGGAAGGGTTTATTCTGCTCAACTCATCTTGCAAATCTTTTAGACTATGTGGTTCAGACATTAATTTTTTGGAGAACTTCAAACGCCTCCTGCTTGAATCAGTAGTGATCAATGGTGTTCCTCCTTCACACTTGACACCGGTTACCATATGGAATTCTCGTATGGAGAATCTCATTTGCTGGCCTCCAAAATGGAACCAAAGCTCGTTCTCCTTCTTCGTCAATATACTCCTCGTCATCACAAAGTGAAACATCTTCCCTGAGAAATTCAAGCGCCTCTCAGCGGCTTTGATTAGGGGTCCCATAAATGAACTCCTGCATCGCTCAAACAGCTCATCACCGAGAATCTCCTCTACCATGGCAACATGTTTGAATGTTGCCGCTTGGTTTATGATCACGGTCTTTGATGATGGCTCATCTCCGATTTGATACTTCAAGGGAGGAAGCTTGACAATCTGAGGTTGAGATGTTCTCATTCCTGCATTTTAGAATGGACATAACATTTACATTAGGAAGGCTCTAGTAGATAATTTTAGTAAGTCCTTCGTAAAAAACATACTAGATTTGGTGAGACAGCAATCGGAATCCTCTCTTGGCGACGTCTAGTCTGATAGGAACTTCTCAGGTCGAAGGCGACGACTGTGTTGATACCAAGTGGAAACATAGGTTTTTTTAAAAAAAATTTGAAATAAGTGGATATATCCACTAAAAAATGACCTAGATTTTCTCGGGGTTGTTAAAGTATCAATGATTCATGAAGGGGTTCCTAACTACCTCGATTCCCATCCTAAATTACGTTAGATTTTTCCAAAATACGATCACCACATTTTTCTACATTCGTTATCCACTTGTATCGTTAACCAAACTATAACTGCGGTTTAGTGGTTACAACCATTTTAACAAAGCCCAAAAACGATCTTGTTGTTCGAAAATGTCAAAGCTTCACAAAAGGCCATACTAATTCTGACATATTTCTTCCAAAACCCGATAACATTTGAAGTACAACATTTTTCAACATAGGTTTTAAACAAGTTTATCTCCTCGGGGACACATCCGATAAGAGGTTTTGAGTGGCCGAATAACAAACCCGGTTTAAGGGTTACAAACATTCAAAAAAATTTTAGTTCTTCAAGCTGTCCAAGTTTCACAGATTGATGTAGGGCTTCCTAATACTTTGTTTTGTATGGCGTCTTCGTATCTTTTGATGGTTTTTTCGTTCGAGTACTCCGCCTTAACTGTTTCTTATCTTCGGCTTCGGATTCTTTTGGTGAATCAGGTGCTTTCCTCTTCTTTTCAACAACAGCCTTGGCCTTCCCCTTTTTGGATCAAACAATGTAAAAATCTTGTTTTAGTAAATGCTTTGTCAATATACAAAAACTTCTTGTAATTAATTAAGTGCAAAATACCTTCACATCTTTGCTGATTTCAGGCTGAGCAGCACCAGTTAATTCGCTTACCACATTTGATTCTTTTGCTGTATCAGGAGTTGCCTTCACCTTTTTCAACCAACCAGAAAATTAAAGAAAAAAACTCCGTTTTAAGATAGGCTAACTAAATATACAACAAACTTTCCTAATTTATTCAGGGAAAATTACCTTCAAATCATGGCTCACTTCTGGCTGATCGCCATCAATTTTCTTTTCAGCTGTTATGATCTTCTGTCCGGCCGTCTTAGCAATTTTAGAGATAATATTTGATAATTCTATTTCTTCCTACATGCACCAAAAAAAAACCCATTAGATTAGTATTTTTGAATATTATCAGTTTGTTGTGTTTCTGACAAAGAAATTACTTGAGTCGTCGTCTGCGTATCAGATTGTTGTTTCATTTGACTTGGTGCATAATGCTGCGTAAAAGTATACAAGAATTTGGAAATTATGAATGTTTATGTTCATTTAAGATACCCTTCCCAAATGGCAAAAGAATATTAAATATAGTAAAACCTTACCTCTTCAGCTTGGGTCGGAGTCTGTGCATCAACTTGCTGTGTCTCTATCGAAGTTATGACTTGTGTCATCTCAGTCGGTGCAGCATGCTGCGCACCAGTCTACAAGATATTGGAAATATTTTTAGGAATATTTTTGTTCATATAGGATACGATTACTAAAAGGCAAAAGAATTTTACCTCATCAGCTGGAAGATCGGTTGCAGGGTTCGCTTCGGCCATTGGATCATTATCTCCCTGAAAAGATTAAAAAAAAACACACACACAACTTCATGTCAATTTTTTTTTATGAAGCCTTCATCTTTATTTAAGAACGCCTTCCTAAATGCAATCTCTTTGCTTCATCTTTCCTAATTTATTCGGTGGAACATACCTCCACACCATGGCTCGCTTCAGGCTGACCACCACCTATTTCCTTTTCACCTTTTATGTTCGTTTGTCCGCCCTTTAGTCCAGGATCATAGATAACTAGTGCTAATTCTACTTCTTCCTACATGTACGAAAAGACACATTAGATAAGTATTTTTGAATATTATCAGCATGTTCTGATTCTGTAGAGCAAATTACTTGAATCATAGTGTTCGCATCAACCTGTTGTGTTATTTCACTAGTTGGATCATGCTGCATATCAGTTGGAAGATCGCTTCCAGGGCTTTCTTCTTTGTTCTGGGATTCTTTGTCCCCCTTTGTCTCTTGACCTGGATCCTTTTCAGAAAGAGCTTTTTCAAACTGAATCTGCTCACTTTCGATCCCAGATTCTTTGTTTTCGTGAGACTGCTCTGCTGGAACGTCCTCAGGAGGAGTCTTTTGATCAACCTGAATCTGCTCACTTTCTATCTCTTGCTGCAATGAAAGAAGAAACAAACATGTGTAGAATAAATTTTTAAGGGAGCTTTTATTTGAAAAAAGAAAATGAAATGAAATGAAATTTTTAAGTCTTCTAAATTTTAAAATGCTAATCATACCCCGGTATTGGTGAGGGGCTCTTCCGGTTCAGTAGCAGAAATACCTTGAGTCACAGGCTCTGCACCAGCCTGTTGTGTCTCCTTGGCAGAAATGTCTTGTGTCGTTGAAGGCGGTGGATCATGCTGCGCATCGGTCTACAAGAAATTGGAAACACTTCCTAAATGGGAAAAAAGTTATATTAAAACCATACCTTATCTTCTTCGTCATCGTTTCTAGTGACTGTTTCTGACATTGGATCATCATCACCTCCTAGTACGTTTTCTCCCTGAACATGTAAATAAATTGTATATTTATTTGTTTTTAGGAAGCGTCTACAATTATTTAGGAAACACTTCCTAAATTCCAACTGTTTTAGTATTTGAGTGAATAAAATTATACCCGCATTTCCTGTTCAGTAGCTTGTTGTGTCTGGTTCGAAGAAGCAGCTTGTGTCGTTGCAGGCGCTGGATCTGACATTCTAATAACATCTCCTTGTGGGTTCTCTACCTGAAAAAGTTAGAAGCAAAATGCACATATATATTTTTTTAGGAATTTCTTATCCATATTAAGGAATGCCTTCCTAAATGAGAACAAACGATACCTCATCATGTTCTGTAAATGGATCGTCATTTGCATGATTGGTGTCTTCCTGATAGAGTAGGAAAAAAAAACATCATCATTTTATTCTCAGCACTTTCTGACTTCTAATTAAAAAAAAAAAAAGATTTCACCTCGTAAATTTTTCGCATTTCATAGCTTTCGAACTCAGAAACTTCACCAGAACCTTCAAGTAACACAGCCACACGTCCCTCAGATAGCAACATCTTTACTTTAGCCCTACACCAGGTGTTACCATGATAGACGTCAACAGTTTCTAGTAGTTCAAAACCATTGGACACATCGTCCTCCCTAGCAGATGTTTTGTCAGCTTGATTCTGAGAAATAAACAAACGAACTTTTAAGAAGGTCTTCCTATATATACATGAATGCTACCTAAATATGGGAGATTGCTTCCGAGTATACCTGTTCACCGCCTGAGTGAGTGTTGGCGGTGTCAGTGGCCTCACTGTCCACAATTCATTGTTCACATGATATCCCTGCAGGAAGTAAAACGATTAATATAAATCCTTATCCTACAATTCATTTTAAGTTTCCTTTAAAGAAAAATATATATGTCCTTACCTCTTTGATTTCACTCATTTTCTCCTCGATTTTTAAGACACGCCTTTCAATCTTCTGAAAACGCAGATCAATCTTGGTAAAGCCTCGCGACATGATAAGAGTTAGCTCATCCAGTTTGGCCATGACCGCGTCTTTGTCCCTGCTGTCCGTATTTGAGAACTTGTAAGATTCTTGCGCTATCTGCTCCAATGCTTCACGCAACACTATTTCTTGGTTTTTCCAATCTTTAGATGTTAGACGGTAACCTCGAATTACCAGCTCCACCATTACTTCCAGCGCTTGGTTTTCTGCATCTGGAAGAGACACTGTGTCTTCTGGATCATCTAGTATGGGCGGTAGAATGCATGTTACTTTGATCTGAAATTCAAGAACACAAACTATTATTAATAAACTTACTTGTTATAACAGATGATATAAATAATAAATCACTTACATTTGGTGATTTTTCGGCGTTCGCTACATTTTTGAGATTTGGTGATGATGTTGCCAAAAACCTTTCACACAAGAATGAGCTCCTTGTTGCCGTCTCATCCGGTATACTGAACATAGACTGAAGCACAGACACAGAAGATAATAGCCACAATTGGATCGTCATTGGGAAGCCATGTAAGTCATACTTCTCTTTGTTGAGATCAGAACTCTGCACCTTTTGCACTTGATTCATAAGGAGTTTGTAAGCTTCTCTACCCCAAGGATACTCCATGAAGGAGTCCAAGTCTTGAAGCTTCTCAACGTTAGACTGGGGGAACCTGTATAGGCTGTACTTGTGGAGCAGAATACTCTCGACAAGAAGCAACATTCCCAAAGCAAATCGCTCCACTTTGGCAGCATTCATACGGGTCAACTCCTCTTCCAAATCATTCAGAGAATGGTCTTGCTTCATTAATTTTTTTGAGAATTTTAAAGCCTTCCTGTTTCCATCAGTTGTTATCACCTCTCCTCCTCCTTCACACTTGAGGCCTGTGACCATGTGGAACTCTCGGATAGAGAATCTCATCGGTTGGCATCCAAAATGGAACCACAACTCATTTTCTTTCTTCGTCAGTATACTCCTGGTAATGATGCAATGAACCATCTTCCCTGAGAAACTCAAACCCCTCTCAGCGGCTTTTATTAGCGGTCCCATAAATGAACTCCTGCATCGCTCAAACAGCTCATCACCAAGAATCTCCTTTACCTTGGCAACATATTTGAATGTTGCAGCTTGGTTTATCACGGTAGTCTGTGATGGCTCATCTCCGATTTGATACTTCAAGGGAGGAAGCTTGACAATCTGAGGTTGAGATGTTCCCATTCCTGCATTTTAGAATGGACATAACATTTACATTAGGAAAGACTTCCTAAAAATCAACAATCGTTCCTGAAGGGTTTTAAAAAACATCACACAATGCTTTCCTAAACCTTAAAAAACCTTTTCTTAAATCGCTCTTACTAAAGGCAAACAGAGATATAATAGCTAACTATTCGGGGATTTACAATTGATTTGAATTATCGAGCTGAGACTGAAACCGAAATCAAACAACAACACCCAAAAAATCGCTTCAGGCAAAATCTCAGTTTGAATCCAAAATCAAACAAACAACCCAACAAAATCGATACTCTATCTCTATCGCTCCCAAAAATCTCTTTTCTCTCTCATATAAAATAGCTAACTATTCGGGATTATGCATCTAAGAAGATTCAATTGAAATAACAAGAACCGAAATCCTCAAATAACCGACACAAGCAACTTCAATTGAAAGGAGAAATAAGAGCAATAGAGAAGTGAGGTCGAAGATTCAAACCTTCTTTTGATGATGAAGATAGAGAAGAAGGATTTGAACTTCGGCGACGACGGACGGCGAGTTAGGGTTTCGTTTTTTTTTTTAGAATCGATTGGTTTTGTTTCCTTTTTTTCTTACATTTTTCATTTCAAAAACAATATAAAATGTATAAAATTGAACCTTGTTGGACCCAGTTTTGAATTTTTTCTTATTTGGGGTCCACTGTTTCTAACGGTTATTTATAAGAGAGGTTAACCATAAAAGTGACTTCTCAAAGTTTGTGTGCAAAAAAAGTGACCTTGTGTGCGTGGTGCACTTTTTATGGGTGAATTGACGGTTTAAGCCCTCAGCATCTGAAGTTCAAGTGTGGATGAACATTCGAACATCTGAAGTTCAAGTGTGGATGTACATTGTAAGATATGTGTGGTTGTAACATTAAATAGGAGACGTTATCGTGGACGACGAATGCATGTCTCTCTCAGGGAGCTTTGATGTATTTATAATTTTACGTGTTCGACCACGATAAATCTGTATGGTTAATTGTGTTTTGTTGTATTCTTCGTGTTGGACCACGATAAGTCTATATGAGAAGTGAGAAGAATAAGGCTTTTCATTTAATAAACATTGTTCGACCATGACTCTCGGCATTGTTTGGGGCATGTATTTGTGGTTGTACATGGAGTTCATTAGTGTTTGGGGCATGTATTTGTGGTTGTACATGGAGTACGATGTGGTTGTCCATGGAGTTCATTAGTGTTGTGTTTGAGATAAGGGGCAATTGTGGGATAAAATTTTCGAAAGCTGTGCATAAGTCACCAATAACATGTAGGTACTTTTTTTTATAATAGAAATATAGAAAGTCACCTATACAGCAATTATCTCTATTTATAAAGCCTTCCTAACTATTTGTTTATTTTTCTTGTTTTTTCTTCTTATGTCGCTGATATTGGAGCTTATGTCCACAATTTTTGAGAGTTTAATTTTTGTTTTAAGAACCCATTGGTAAATTACCTTTAACTATTCCTAAAACGAGGTTAATAATAATCTACTAATACAAACCACAATCAACATCCGTCAATAGAGGAAATATTTGATCATAAGTTTGATAGAAATAACCGTGAGAAAAAATTAGGAAATAGAGAAAGATGATTTCTGCAATCTCTCTTAGTTTTTTTTTTTTTTTTTTTTTTTGTTTCAGGTTGAAATCTAAATCATTTAGGAATAATCAAATTTTCAATAATTCATGAAGCACTCCTAAATCAGATAACTTTCTTCCTTAACACAGGTTTAGGTATCCATTCCTAATGTAGTCTTATCCTTTCCTAAAACGCAGAAATTTTCTTCAAAACACAGTAATAATCATCATAATAAAATTTTTTAAAGCGATGATTTGAATGAATTTCACCAACCTCAATATCATCCAAGATTACGCCAATGCCATTTACTGGATTCCTTGGAACAGGGAAGAGACGAACAACTTTTGCACGTATGTGCCAGCCACTAATACATGTGCGTAAATCAGACAATTTGTGATAGTAATCAAACCTGCAAATAGAACCGGAAATTTAATTAAGGTCTTCCTATATAGCAGATATATATAACTAACGCCTTCCCAAATACACTATTTTTTTTGTAAAATCGCATCCTAAGGCTTTCCTAAAAAAACAACATGGCTTACAATAACCATTGTTGAAACTTCACTTCTATGAGACATGCAATAAAAATAAATCATTTATTGAAACTGTAACAACAAATGACAAAGGAGAAGAAAGCATACATTTTTTTTGATGAAGGCAGTTAAGAGGAGAAATGAGGGCAGTTAAGAGAGGAAACGATGGGAGTTTTGTGTTTTGAGATTAATGGTTTCATGTTAAAGAAGAAATGGAAAGATTTCGGTCATTTTTTTTTTCTTTCCACGATAAGGAGGAAGTTGAATCGCGCGAGTCTCATAATAGTGGATATAGAAGTTGAATCGTCATATATGGGCCACAAACGGGCCCTTGTTTATTTTCTAATTTTGAAACTTGTATAATATAATAACATTTACGGTTCCCTGATAACCAATGAAATACCCCGTAGCCAGTGGCTAATACACACAGCATAATATTCTTCCATCTCGGTTCGAGCCCTCGTGCTTGCGAGTTAGGAGAAAACATTTTTTTGGCCCAATAGAAAACATAGATAAACAGTTACCCTCTTTCTCATCAAACGTAAGTATAGGTAGCCTAGCGGCTACACACACTTCAACCTTCATTCATCTACGCTTGTTCGAACCCTTCTGCTCGCAAAAATTGGAAACTTTTTTTTTTAATACAAAATTCAACAGAATTTACAATAGTGTCCTTTGTTCCGTATCTACAAGCACTTAACAAACTCAAAAAATGATCTACTTCTTCCAATGACAAAGTTTCAGAAATTTGTGAAGGTCTTCCTGAATATTATACTTTGCTTCCTAAATCGGTATATAAGTTGAATCCTAGAACGACTTGTTTCTTCCACTAAATGGGCCAAAAATGGGCTCTTATCTATTTTTTAATTGAAAGTTGTGTTAAGTACTGAAAAAAGGATCTACTTCTTCGAAATGACAAAGTTTCATAAATGTTTGAAGGCCTTCCTAAACCTGATAATTTACTTCCTAAATAGATATACTATGGATTATATCAGTGGTTAAGTGGACTTCCTAAACTCATGTACTCCTTCCTGAAAGAGTTTAGTTGATTCCTGAATATTATAAAGTCAATTTGTCAAGTAGCACCAAAATACATTTCTAGCTGAACACCAAAATACTTTCCAAGCCAATTTCACAAAGTAGTTATAATACTGAACACCAAAAATACATTTCTAGCTGCTAGCTACTGAAGAAGTAGAACGACAAATCACTGATCTTCAACAAACTCTTCGAAGACATCACAAGCAAACTTTGTCCGCATGTCATGGACAAGCCCATCATCGATCTTTGACATGTCGGTAATACCCAATGAATGGCATTCCAGCATCTTCACACAAATACACCACAGTTCAGGATATTTTTTGTCTTCGGCATGCCCTCTGCCATCTCAACCGTAAATGTACCCAAGTCCACTACATCGTCCTCGTCTTCAAAAGCTTGTGATATCAGCTCTGGAAGCATCTCTGCATATAACACACCAAAAAAAAAACCAACCATTCGCATTCAATTTTGAAAAAGACTCAGTGATTTTTGTGGAAACTGTATATATTTTGTACCTGCGATCTGTTGCACTGATGTCTCGAGCTCTGATAAATCTTCTTCTGGATGTCCAGAGAGATACACTTTGAGGCTTCTCTTCTTCAGATCAACCGCCAATCCAATATAGTTTGGGAACCATTTGACTACGTTAGATGAGGTCCCATAGATAACGTCCACCTTTTTCTCCCATTTCTTATGTGGAAAAGCTTCTCCTTTTACCACTCCGATCAATTCATCCAGAAAAGGAATTTTTTTTTTGAAAGAGTTGTAGAAGCGGCTCAATGTCTTGAAGAAACTCCCTCGTACAAAGCAAGATTTAGCTAAGCCCTTCTTACGGTACAAAGCTGGATTCTTGTTTCTTCTAGACTCGAACAATTGTAGACAGACATCAATGTGCTGCAATAAAAAATAAAGAGAAAATTACCTAGGAGCATACATTTTGATCTTTATGTTTCAAAAAAACATACTTCAGTGTGAATGGTGACTTTGTCAACAATAATCGAGATTATCTCCCCTCTTTTACCCCTAACCTAACTTCACCTTTTCAACTTTTGTAGCTAAAATATCTAACCAGAGTTTTTCCATGTAACCAGAGACGTCCCTCGTTAACTCCCCCACCTTTACATATCTTTCTAATCATTCAAAACTTGTAATCACCTTTTAGAGAGAGAGAGAGAGAGAGAGAGAGAGAGGAGAGAGAGGGAGAGAGAGATCGTTGAGAGAGAGAGAGAAGAGAGAGAGAGAGAAACAGAGAGAGAGAAAGAAAGAGAGAGTTGAGAGAGAGAGAGAGAGAGAGGAGGAGGAGGTTTTGGATCTGAATCATCAAATCATGAACAATTAACAGAGATTTTCATGAAGTTGAGCTAGGATTTGAACATGAAGTTGGGGTTTCAAAAGAAACAAAATAAATTTGAAAGCTGGAGAGATCATGTAGTAACCTCGAAAAATTCGACGGATTCGTCAGGGAAGACGAAGAAGAAGAAGAAGCTTTCAAGGGTGGTCAGATACGTACAATACAAATCCGACCACATGTTCATGTTTATGTACATTCACTTCCAAGTTCGTATTTTATTTTCGTATTTTATGTACGTCCACCCAACCAGGTTTCATCGGAACTCACTGTCTCTTAAATAGTTCTATGTTCATCTCGTTCACACACATATCTCATGTCTCTGTACGTCCACATTTATATTACTTTTCATCATATCGTATTACTGATGGACCTGCCCTGTAAAAACAGATCCGGTTTGTACATAAGGTTACACATGTATGCTAATAGTTCATATCATCCCTTATATTCATATATATGGACATCCACACTACTATCACCTTCCTCGTATAAGTATCATACATATGTTGGTGTACAAACATCAATGGACGTCCACTCTAATTCTCAACGGTATAGCGTACAAACACGATTATTACAACCAAACACAATTACTCATCCAGAGTGTTTAAATCATGTATGATAAATGCTTCATTAACAAAGTGTTTCAGCTAATATACATGTTTGAACATGTCTAACTATAATGTACATCGATCTCTACTACTGACCCGTAAGATCATTGTACGACCATGTATTCTTCTACCATACATCTAGTATTGTGGCCGTACAAGCTGAAGCTAAAACCGAACCTAAGGTTATCCATTGCCATAAATCACTAATACAGTTGTTACAATTGAGTAATATTAACTCTGAAGGACGAATGGGCAAAAGAAGGGAGGCAGCTGTTGGTGGACGAATGGGGCATTGACCTGAGGTGAATTCATGTTCGTCCAAATATCCACTCATATACGTCCATACCTGAACACATCCACACCCAACCAGGTTTCATCGGCACTCACTGCCTTTAAAATAGTGCAATGTTCATCTCGTTCACACACACACCTCATGTCTCTGTACGTCCACACTTATATTACTATCACCTTCCTCGTATCAGTATCATACATATGTTGGTGTACGTACATAAAATTTGCGTTCAGATTTATGTACGTCCACGTTTATTCTTCTACCACAACTAAAAATAAACCTTTATCTAAAACACACATTCATCCATGTAAATTATCAGTGTACATCCATGTCTTCTTACAACCAAACACTGTTTCTGCATTCGATACCCTCTTGCGTACAAACAACACAAAGAAGAATAAAATCAAAGAAAAGAAAATCATGATGAAGAAGCCGAAAGAGAAAGAAAATCACGAAGAACAAAATAAAATCACAAAGGAGAAGAAAAACAAAGAAAACCAAATCACGAAGAAGAAGAAGAGAAAGAGAAAGAAGAAAGAAGAAGAGGAAAAGAAACCAAATTATGAGATTACAGCGTCTGGGTCCAACGAAACTACTAACTCTAGTTACCAATCGATAACTACACAGCTACATAAGGAAGAATAAAACAAGGGCATATAAGACAATTCGCTAGCTAAAAGTCCACCAAACACATAAGTACCTTTTTGTGATATAAACTTTGGGAAAGTCCCCTATTATGCTAACGTCTCAAAAATAAACTCAGAGTTGAAGAAAAACAAGTAGAAATAATAGATAATTTAGTAAGGTTCATGAGTCTTTTCGTAAAGTCTTCCTACAAACCAAACAATAGTGTTCCTTAAGCAAACAGAATCACATAAACTAAATATACTATTGTTTTTTACCTCATAAGAGAATATCACTTCTGAGTTATCCATTGTTACGAAGAATTTCTTCCTTACTTCTTCACCATTAATGTGCATGGCCCTGTAGTACATTTTTTTTTTTCAAAACAGAACGATTGCACCAGAATTTGAGAACCTAGTTTAGAATAAAACCAATATAAAGATTAACAGTAACATAAAATATGCTAACCTTTTCTTTTTGCACCAATTTCGAAACCTTGTGTACCGTTGCATTGATGGAGTAGCAAACGGATCCACCGCAGTAGTAACATCAGGTGTTACAGTTAAATCTGTGCTTGTATCCTTTGATGGTTTTGGTTTCCGACCACTTCTCCTTAGAATTTGTGATTTGACTTGTACTTTCGGAGGATTTCCTGAACAAGCCTTCTTCTTTTTTCCACCAGGAGAACCTTTCTTCATTTTCTTAATAGCTTCAGCAGCTTCCCCCTGTGATCAATCAAAATGGAAATTGATTTTACATCATTTTTAGGAAGATTATCTCTGACTTAAGGAAGACTTTCCGAATTATCGAAAGTTGATACCTCTTCATTTCCTGTTTTACCAGTTTCCGTTGGCAAATCTGCGGCTTTCCTCTTCCTTGAAGTAGCAACGGCTTTACCTTGCTATCAACCAAAAATGGAAAATGAAATTCAGTACAGTTTTCCAAGAAACTTGTTAGTACAGTTAAGAGTTTTCGAGAATTTACCTTTTTGATTTCGGCTTTCTCAATTTTAATATCCATATCAGCCACTTTCCTCCTCTTATATACTTGGCTGCATATCTTCTCTTCTTTTCCCTGAGATTGGCTTTTCACAGAATCCTGATTTTGATCCAAACTCTCCCGGCCAATATCTTGCGTCTCCTTCCGTGTCTCAATCTACCAAAGAGGGAAAAAAAATCTATGAACCTTTCTTCTATTTTCAGGAAACCGTTCCTAAAAACGAGAATATAAGGCAAACAAAAAAAAATCATATACCTCATCAACATTTTTGGAACTTTGTGGCCGAGTATTTTCCTCTGGAGTCAAATACTGAGTTTGTGTCAAAACCTGTGTTTGTGTCAATACTTGAGTTTGACTCAATGGTTGCGTCAAAGAAGCATCTTCTTCTCTTTCGTTGATCCCCTGAAAAAATAGTGATGGTTATATCATCAACAAGAAATTTTGAGAGGAATTCAAGGAGAGTACAAATATGGATTTGCGTTCTTTTACCTCTTCTTTTGATAAGTCCAGAAGGACATTGGCAACAACTTCTGAAGATAAATCTTCTTTCTTCTGTGATTCTTTTTCCTCCTGAGTCAGCTCAGCTTTATCCTGTTCAGCAGGAGTCTTTTCTACCTGAGTCTGTTCACTGTCGATCCGGGATTCATTTTCCTCCTTAGTATTCTCAGCTGGATCCTGTTCAGCAGGAGTCTGTTCAACCTGAGTCTGCTCACTGTCGATCTCGGATTCTTTTTTCTCCTGAGTCTGCTTAGCTGGATCGTCTTCAGCAGGAGTCTTTTCAACCTGAGTCTGCTCATTGTCGATCCGGGATTCATTTTCCTCCTTAGTCTTCTCAGCTGGATCGTCTTCAGCAGGAGTCTTTTCAACCTGAGTCTGCTCACTGTCGATTCCTTCCTGCAATGAGAGAAGAAACAAACAAGTGTAGAATAAATTTTTAGGTGATCTTTTATGTTTATTTAGGAATGCTTTATTAAAATCGAAACAAATTAGGAAAAAAAAAGATACCTCTTCATCATGGGTCTTTGCACTCTGTCCTACCGAACTCTCTTCTGATTCTACATTGCGAACATCTTCAATGGAGAATTCAACTATTTCCATCGTGTCGTCAATAAGGACTGACATCTTTCCATCAGAGTTTAGCATTCTGACAGTGCCTTTACACCAATCGTCTTCATGGAAAACCTCCACGTTATCGTTTAGATTGTAACCTTCCCACAGTTGTTTTCTTTTGTGTGTAGATGGTCCAGACGGTGCTGCGAGAGATTTGTTTTTGATTGAAGCACCAGGTTCAGACTGAAACAACAAGAAAGACTTTGTCAGGAAACCCTTCCAAAAAATGGCTCAAGTCTTCCTGAAGTTTTAAATCATACCTTATCACTGCTTGAACTTGTTTCATCCCAGCCATCTCCCTGCAACAAGGCGAAATCATGTGGATGTATCAAGAAAGACTTTGTAAGGAAACCTTTCTTAAAACTGACTCAAGTCTTCCTAAAGTTTTAAATGTTAATCATACCTTATCACTGCTTGATTGTGTGTCCTCGTTTTCTCCTGTTGGTGTCTCTTTCACGCCATCTGTTTGCAAAAGGTAACAAAACTTTTTATGAGTCAATAATTCATTTTTTAGATTCAACCTGCTCAGTCTATCACAATAGTCTTAGAAAGGCTCTACTTAAATTTCTAAAAACACTAGTCTTACCTCCTGACTGCTTGATTGCGGGTTGGAACCTCTATAGACTGGTGTTCTAACAACTTCTTTATCATCTCTGCTTGATTTAGTGTTCTTAATCTCGCCTGAACTTGTTTCATCCCAGCCATCTCCCTGCAACAAGGCGAAATCATGTGGATGTATCAATTTGAGATATTATTAGTAAGGCATTCCTAATAATGTGAGAAATATACCCAATTGTTCTTAAAAAACACTAATCTTACCTCATTGCTTCCTGATTGAGCGTTCAATTTATCCATTGTGCGTATTAGTTCTTCGTCACTTGTCTGCAAAAGGAAACATCACTTCTACGTATCTCTTTAGGTATTAAGATATAAAACAGTTCACTAAATCGAAATGTGTAGGAAGGTATCCCTAAAACCATAATAAATCTGCCTAAATAATTTAAACAGTGAAATATCTTACCTCTTTTTCATTGGATATATTCAGTTCCTTTCTATATTGGTGAGACGCCTTTTGATGTCCTTTAGACCACCATCCACTTTCTCAATAAGACTGTTCATCTTGGCCATCATCGACTCTGACCCATTGCTATCATTTCTAGACTTGTAAGACTCCTTGGCAATTTCTTCCAGCGCTGTGTAGACATCAATTTTCTGTTTTCTCCAATCATCTTCTGTGAGTCTATAGCCTTGCTTGACCAACTTAACCAATTCGTCCAACTCTGGATCAGCTTCATCGACAATAGAAATTGAGTCTTCTTTGTCACCCTCTTTAGCAGATAGGATGCATGTAACAGTTATCTGCAATTAAGTTAAAAGTTAGTATCAATTATCTTTTTGCCGATGAAGTAGTTGTTATAACAATTTGAGTAACTTACCTTGTGAGTTCCTTCAGCATTCTTAATACTCTCGCACCTTGGACAATCAACCTTTATGAATCTCTCACATATCCATGTATTAATCGATTTCCTGTCAATCCTACTGAAATTTGACTGGAGATATGGCACGGATGCTAGGAACCAAAGATGTATTGCTAGAGGGATGCCGTGGAGGTCGTATTTTGTAGCTAACAAATCGGTATCCAGCCTATTTTTAACCGAAAGCAGCAATAAATTGTATGCATCTCTTCCCCACGGATATTTGAACAGCCGACGTAGATCTTGTGCGATTTCAACATTTCTGACAGGGAATTACAGGAGGGGTACTTGTTCAGTAACGTTGCTTCAATCAATAGCAGGATCCCTAAGGCAAATCTCTCTTTGACCATTTCCTTTTTCAATCTGATAATCGCCATTTGAAGATCATCTAGAGTGTGTGGATTGGTCAACAAAGCTTTAGGAAATTTCAGCAACTCTCTTTCACCACTCACAGGCGCCTCCTCACTGCACCTTAGACCCGTCACCATGTGAAATTCCCGGATACTAAACCTCATTGGCTGTCCATTGAAATGGAACCACAACTCCTGGTTCTTAACGGTTTCTATATGTCTTTCAAAGAGGAAATAAAGCAACTTCCCCGAAAGCATGAGTTCCCTCTCAGCTACCTTGATTATGGGACCCATGAAAGTTGTTCTGCATTGGCGATACAGTTTGTCTCCAATAATTTCTTTCACTATATTGACGTGTCTAAGCAAGGAGTGGTGGTTTATAGTAACTTTTTGTGACGGCTCCTGTCCAATATCGAACTTCAGTTTCGGAAGCTCAATCGTCTCTGTATCACCCATTTCGAACCTACAAAACGCACAAGTTTGAAAGTAAGAAATACGCAAACAATGCTTTCCTGAATCAATCATCAAATACCAACAACCATTTACTGAGGCTTTAGGAATTACCAAAATTAAGCATTAGATAAGGTCTTCTCCAAAACAAAACGGTTGCTTAATAAACTCTGTCTACAAATACAAGTTCTCGTAAGGCCTCCCTAAATAACAAAAAGGTTTCCTTAAGCTTTCCTAAAATTCAATAATGGTTCCTAAGCTACAACAAATCTTTCCTAAAACCTTCCTAAGTCTGCTGGGAAAAATATGGATATATCAAAAGCATGTCACCACCGGTATTCAAAACCTTCCTAAGTTCCAACACTGCTTTATACTAATCAAAACCATTATTTCCTTTAAGCTTTAAATTTCGACAATGGTTGCTTAAGAAACTCTGTCTACAAATTACGAGTCATCGTAAGGCCTCCCTAAATAACAAGAACGGTTTCCTTAAGCCTTCCTAAAATTCAACAAAATTCCTAAAATTCTGATTCCTAACCAAAGAACACAACTTTACGAACCACATTGCTTCATAACCCCACCAAAAAGAGAAGCTTAGATCTGAAAGCAGCTAAAGAGGGAAATCACTAACTCGTTAGCTCAATTCCAAGCTTTGCTGAACTCCCATTTAACCACAAAACAAAACTCGAACTCGGATTGAAACAAACTTTAAACTTTCACATTATGACTTTGAGAACAAAATTCCAAATTCCGAATACAAAATTCCATCTTGCGTAAGCGCACCTCCTCGGAAGAGAGGATAAAGGAAAGTAATGAAGATAGAGAAACGAGAAATGCACCTTCAAAACCGGAAGAGAATTCGGGAGAAGATTCGTAGAAGAGAGAAATATGGAGAAGATTCGGAGAAGAGAGTCGCTTCAGGGACAGCGAACGACGAAGGCTTAGACGACGGCGAAGGACGACTGCGACGGCGAACGACGAAGGCTTAGACGACGGCGACGGACCAGTGAGACGGCGAACGGCGACGCAAGGTTAGGGTTTCGGAGAGAGCGTTTTCTGGTTTTTTTTTTCTTTCCTTGTTTTATGAGAGGGGTAAGTTGGTCTTTTGCTTGTTTAATGAATGTTAGTTGTGGAATAAATCAACGTGTGTGGTATTCTGGAAATGAAAACCAGAAAGTGTGCTATCAAGGAGAATCTGTTTGAGCAATACCCTAAACTAAACCATTTCCAAGTTTTTAGGACCAAAATGAACCAGGAAGGAGATTAGGACAAAAATGTTTCATTAATGAAAGCAACTAGACTAATTTACCCTTATTTTTTCTACCTCACGTTTTGGTCAAATTGAAAATTTGAGATCGCGCGTTTCTGATCATCGACGACCAAAAACGATCGTCGTCGACATATTCGCCTCTGTCGATAAGCTACGATCGCAGCCGTCAAAGATTTTGATATCCGCCGCCGAGGATTTTTGTGATTCAGTTTTGGTTTGTGATCAGCTGCGACTCGATTCAGATCAACTTCAGGATTTCGATTCAGATTTGCGATTTTGTTTGAGCTTCATAATTTGGTATTTTGGGATTTGGGATTCTATTCAGATTGCGGTTATGGTGAGAATCTACGTCGTTTCTGGGGTTTGGAAGGAAATCGGGAAGTCTAGGTGGGAGTTTTGTGTAGATAGGTTCAACAATGCCTCAGTTCTCGAGATAGAGGAAGATTTGAAGTTTGAGGAGTTATTGAAGATGATTAATGGCGATTTCGAAATTCAAAACAGAGAATTTCATCTTAGCTATGGGATAAGTTTGAAGATGAAATCATATGTCGAAGATTCTCCTCCGGTCTGTGTGAAGAATGATCGAAATTTGAGAAGCTTTGTCAACTTGATAAAAGGCGAGGTGGAGCTTAGTCGATTATGTGTTAACGTAAGCTAACCTGTTCTCTAAAACTCATTTTCATGCATACCTTCCTGATTATATTGATTAACTTCCAAAATACTCATTCTACGATGAATTATGTTGCTTTGTAGTTCAAAAAAACAACGCTAATTGTAATTCTTCTTTGTTTTTGATGCATTGGGCGAACATTGGAATCTTTCTCCTGCTGATAACGTTGGAAGCAACATGAACTCAACAATCAATGAAGATATTTGTGAAGTGGAAAATATTGAAAGGGCACCACAGTTGTTGCGAAACTTATGTGGAGGTTCTCAAGAAATAGGGCATATCACTCATGGAAAACAACTGGTATATATCCTCATACATTAATGTTTTGGTTTTTTTAACTATTCGTTTACCCCCTCCTTAATATGTACAAACGTTCCTGATTTTTGCAGATGCTAACTGGTAATGTCATTTCAGCTTCAAATGCTGGTGAAAGACCCATTGACTCAACAAACAATGAAGATATTTCTGGAATGGTTGATAACGAAAGGGCACAGTTGTTGCCAAATTTAAGTGGAGATTCACAATCACAAGGTCTTAAGGCTCATGGAAAACAACAGGTATATATTCTCTTGTGTATTCGTTATAGTCATCCTAGATATGTACAATACTTCCTAAATTATTGTTTTTGTCTCTTTATTTCTTTTTTTTTGTTTTTTTCGTTAAACCCTTCCTAACTATGTACAAACCTTCCTGCTTTTTGCAGATGCGAACTGGTAATGTCAACTCAACCTCGGGTGAAAACAGCAACACATCTTCACAATCAAAAGGTCCTAACGCTCATGGAAAACGACAGGTATATATATCCTCTTGTGTATTCGTTCTAGTCTTCCTAGATATCTATAATAGTTCCTAAATCAATGTTTTCCCTTCTTGCTTCTTGGTTTTTACTTTTCGTTTAACCCTTCCTAAATGTGTACAATACCTTCCTGATTTTTGCAGGTGCGAACTGGTAATGTCATTTTAGCTTCGGGTGAAAACAGCAACGCATCTCCAACTGCTAATATAGGTGAACCTTCAGTCTTTCTGCACACTATTCCAGATTTCTCTCCGATTCATTATGGATATAAATGTCTGCAAAAGGAAACATCCTCCACAAGGGGTGGGTTTGGTGATATAAATGTGAATAAGTATTTTAAGAACAAAGATGAGCTTATGTTTAATATGAGAAGATGGGAATTGGAGTGTAAATTTGAGTTTCTGACTCGTTGGTCAAGCCCGGAGAGAGTAGTATTGTGCTGTGTAGATAAGAACTGCTCTTGGACAATGTGTGCTAGGAAGCTCCCTTCATCTGATTTCTTTGTTATCAATCAAAGCATCCTTTGATGGTTGTAGTAACATCAGGTGTTACAGTTAAATCTGTGCTTGTATCCTTTGATGGTTTTGGTTGCCGACCACTTCTCCTTAGAATTTGTGATTTGACTTGTACTTTCGGAGGATTTCCTGAACAAGCCTCCTTCTTTTTTCCACCAGGAGAACCTTTCTTTATTTTCTTAATAGCTTCAGCAGCTTCCCCCTGTGATCAATCAAAATGGAAATTGATTTTACATCATTTTTAGGAAGATTATCTCTGACTTAAGGAAGGCTTTCCGAATTATCGAAAGTTGATACCTCTTCATTTCCTGTTTTACCAGTTTCCGTTGGCAAATCTGCGGCTTTTCTCTTCCTTGAAGTAGCAACGGCTTTACCTTGCTATCAACCAAAAATGGAAAATGAAATTCAGTACAGTTTTCCAAGAAACTTGTTAGTACAGTTAAGAGTTTTCGAGAATTTACCTTTTTGATTTCGGCTTTCTCAATTTTAATATCCATATCAGCCACTTTCCTCCTCTTATATACTTGGCTGCATATCTTCTCTTCTTTTCCCTGAGATTGGCTTTTCACAGAATCCTGATTTTGATCCAAACTCTCCCGGCCAATATCTTGCGTCTCCTTCCGTGTCTCAATCTACCAAAGAGGGAAAAAAAATCTATGAACCTTTCTTCTATTTTCAGGAAACCGTTCCTAAAAACGAGAATATAAGGCAAACAAAAACAAATCATATACCTCATCAACATTTTTGGAACTTTGTGGCTGAGTATTTTCCTCTGGAGTCAAATACTGAGTTTGTGTCAAAACCTGTGTTTGTGTCAATACTTGAGTTTGACTCAATGGTTGCGTCAAAGAAGCATCTTCTTCTCTCGTTGATCCCCTGAAAAAATAGTGATGGTTATATCATCAACAAGAAATTTTGAGAGGAATTCAAGGAGAGTACAAATATGGATTTCCGTTCTTTTACCTCTTCTTTTGATAAGTCCAGAAGGACATTGGCAACAACTTCTGAAGATAAATCTTCTTTCTTCTGTGATTCTTTTTCCTCCTGAGTCAGCTCAGCTTTATCCTGTTCAGCAGGAGTCTTTTCTACCTGAGTCTGTTCACTGTCGATCCGGGATTCATTTTCCTCCTTAGTATTCTCAGCTGGATCCTGTTCAGCAGGAGTCTGTTCCACTTGAGTCTGCTCACTGTCGATCCCGGATTCTTTTTCCTCCTGAGTCTGCTTAGCTGGATCGTCTTCAGCAGGAGTCTTTTCAACCTGAGTCTGCTCACTGTCGATCCGGGATTCATTTTCCTCCTTAGTCTTCTCAGCTGGATCGTCTTCAGCAGGAGTCTTTTCAACCTGAGTCTGCTCACTGTCGATTCCTTCCTGCAATGAGAGAAGAAACAAACAAGTGTAGAATAAATTTTTAGGTGATCTTTTATGTTTATTTAGGAATGCTTTATTAAAATCCAAACAAATTAGGAAAAAAAAAAAGATACCTCTTCATCATGGGTCTTTGCACTCTGTCCTACCGAACTCTCTTCTGATTCTACATTGCGAACATCTTCAATGGAGAATTCAACTATTTCCATCGTGTCGTCAATAAGGACTGACATCTTTCCATCAGAGTTTAGCATTCTGACAGTGCCTTTACACCAATCGTCTTCATGGAAAACCTCCACGTTATCGTTTAGATTGTAACCTTCCCACAGTTGTTTTCTTTTGTGTGTAGATGGTCCAAACGGTGCTGCGAGAGATTTGTTTTTGATTGAAGCACCAGGTTCAGACTGAAACAACAAGAAAGACTTTGTCAGGAAACCCTTCCAAAAAATGGCTCAAGTCTTCCTGAAGTTTTAAATCATACCTTATCACTGCTTGAACTTGTTTCATCCCAGCCATCTCCCTGCAACAAGGCGAAATCATGTGGATGTATCAAGAAAGACTTTGTAAGGAAACCTTTCTTAAAACTGACTCAAGTCTTCCTAAAGTTTTAAATGTTAATCATACCTTATCACTGCTTGATTGTGTGTCCTCGTTTTCTCTCCTGTTGTGTCTCTTTCACGCCATCTGTTTGCAAAAGGTAACAAAACTTTTTATGAGTCAATAATTCATTTTTTAGATTCAACCTGCTCAGTCTATCACAATAGTCTTAGAAAGGCTCTACTTAAATTTCTAAAAACACTAGTCTTACCTCCTGACTGCTTGATTGCGGGTTGGAACCTCTATAGACTGGTGTTCTAACAACTTCTTTATCATCTCTGCTTGATTTAGTGTTCTTAATCTCGCCTGAACTTGTTTCATCCCAGCCATCTCCCTGCAACAAGGCGAAATCATGTGGATGTATCAATTTGAGATATTATTAGTAAGGCATTCCTAATAATGTGAGAAATATACCCAAATTGTTCTTAAAAAACACTAATCTTACCTCATTGCTTCCTGATTGAGCGTTCAATTTATCCATTGTGCGTATTAGTTCTTCGTCACTTGTCTGCAAAAGGAAACATCACTTCTACGTATCTCTTTAGGTATTAAGATATAAAACAGTTCACTAAATCGAAATGTGTAGGAAGGTATCCCTAAAACCATAATAAATCTGCCTAAATAATTTAAACAGTGAAATATCTTACCTCTTTTTCATTGGATATATTCAGTTTCCTTTCTATATTGGTGAGACGCCTTTTGATGTCCTTTAGACCACCATCCACTTTCTCAATAAGACTGTTCATCTTGGCCATCATCGACTCTGACCCATTGCTATCATTTCTAGACTTGTAAGACTCCTTGGCAATTTCTTCCAGCGCTGTGTAGACATCAATTTTCTGTTTTCTCCAATCATCTTCTGTGAGTCTATAGCCTTGCTTGACCAACTTAACCAATTCGTCCAACTCTGGATCAGCTTCATCGACAATAGAAATTGAGTCTTCTTTGTCACCCTCTTTAGCAGATAGGATGCATGTAACAGTTATCTGCAATTAAGTTAAAAGTTAGTATCAATTATCTTTTTGCCGATGAAGTAGTTGTTATAACAATTTGAGTAACTTACCTTGTGAGTTCCTTCAGCATTCTTAATACTCTCGCACCTTGGACAATCAACCTTTATGAATCTCTCACATATCCATGTATTAATCGATTTCCTGTCAATCCTACTGAAATTTGACTGGAGATATGGCACGGATGCTAGGAACCAAAGATGTATTGCTAGAGGGATGCCGTGGAGGTCGTATTTTGTAGCTAACAAATCGGTATCCAGCCTATTTTTAACCGAAAGCAGCAATAAATTGTATGCATCTCTTCCCCACGGATATTTGAACAGCCGACGTAGATCTTGTGCGATTTCAACATTTCTGACAGGGAATTTACAGGAGGGGTACTTGTTCAGTAACGTTGCTTCAATCAATAGCAGGATCCCTAAGGCAAATCTCTCTTTGACCATTTCCTTTTTCAATCTGATAATCGCCATTTGAAGATCATCTAGAGTGTGTGGATTGGTCAACAAAGCTTTAGGAAATTTCAGCAACTCTCTTTCACCACTCACAGGCGCCTCCTCACTGCACCTTAGACCCGTCACCATGTGAAATTCCCGGATACTAAACCTCATTGGCTGTCCATTGAAATGGAACCACAACTCCTGGTTCTTAACGGTTTCTATATGTCTTTCAAAGAGGAAATAAAGCAACTTCTCCGAAAGCATGAGTTCCCTCTCAGCTACCTTGATTATGGGACCCATGAAAGTTGTTCTGCATTGGCGATACAGTTTGTCTCCAATAATTTCTTTCACTATATTGACGTGTCTAAGCAAGGAGTGGTGGTTTATAGTAACTTTTTGTGACGGCTCCTGTCCAATATTGAACTTCAGTTTCGGAAGCTCAATCGTCTCTGTATCACCCATTTCGAACCTACAAAACATCGCACAAGTTTGAAAGTAAGAAATACGCAAACAATGCTTTCCTGAATCAATCATCAAATACCAACAACCATTTACTGAGGCTTTAGGAATTACCAAAATTAAGCATTAGATAAGGTCTTCTCCAAAACAAAACGGTTGCTTAATAAACTCTGTCTACAAATACAAGTTCTCGTAAGGCCTCCCTAAATAACAAAAAGGTTTCCTTAAGCTTTCCTAAAATTCAATAATGGTTCCTAAGCTACAACAAATCTTTCCTAAAACCTTCCTAAGTCTGCTGGGAAAAATATGGATATATCAAAAGCATGTCACCACCGGTATTCAAAACCTTCCTAAGTTCCAACACTGCTTTATACTAATCAAAACCATTATTTCTTTAAGCTTTAAATTTCGACAATGGTTGCTTAAGAAACTCTGTCTACAAATTACGAGTCATCGTAAGGCCTCCCTAAATAACAAGAACGGTTTCCTTAAGCCTTCCTAAAATTCAACAAAATTCCTAAAATTCTGATTCCTAACCAAAGAACACAACTTTACGAACCACATTGCTTCATAACCCCACCAAAAAGAGAAGCTTAGATCTGAAAGCAGCTAAAGAGGGAAATCACTAACTCGCTAGCTCAATTCCAAGCTTTGCTGAACTCCCATTTAACCACAAAACAAAACTCGAACTCGGATTGAAACAAACTTTAAACTTTCACATTACGACTTTAAGAACAAAATTCCAAATTCCGAATTCAAAATTCCATCTTGCGTAAGCGCACCTCCTCGGAAGAGAGGATAAAGGAAAGTAATGAAGATAGAGAAACGAGAAATGCACCTTCAAAACCGGAAGAGAATTCGGGAGAAGATTCGTAGAAGAGAGAAATCTGGAGAAGATTCAGAGAAGAGAGTCGCTACAGGAACAGCGAACGACGAAGGCTTAGACGACGGCGAAGGACGACTGCGACGGCGAACGACGAAGGCTTAGACGACGGCGACGGACCAGTGAGACGGCGAACGGCGAACGGCGACGCAAGGTTAGGGTTTCGGAGAGAGCGTTTTCTGGTTTTTTTTTTCTTTCCTTGTTTTATGAGAGGGGTAAGTTGGTCTTTTGCTTGTTTAATGAATGTTAATTGTGGAATAAATCAGCGTGTGTGGTATTCTGGGAATGAAAACCAGAAAGTGTGCTATCAAGGAGAATCTCCCTATAAAATTTTGTTCAGAAAATGAAAGAAAAAATGAAGAACTTAAGAAAAAAATTACTTTGATATATTTGGTAGAAATTGAAAGAATGATAATATCTTCATAAATGTTGAATTGAGTATAAATGAGTCATATAAACTATGCTTTCACCAAATTAATACCAATGGCATTTTCTGTAAATAATCTAGTAAATGATGTTTTTTTTTTTAATTTAGCTTGAGAATGATTTTGGTGTTGACACCTCAGCATGGCATCAATGTAAATAACACATGAAAGCAAGGTTACTCTTAAAAATGGATTCTCAAATAATATATAGGGGATAACTAAATTTTATTTTTTATAAGTGTAAGTAAAATATCAATATTTTTAAAAATATTTTCTCCATTTACTTGTTACTCATTATTTAATGCGATTATAGTGTGATAATGATAGTTAATATCCATTAAAAAGATTGTTGTTTACATTTTTGTTTTATAAACCAAACCTCGTAAAGATTTGAGATTTAAAAATCCAATTCCCCATTAAAATATTGAAGCAAAATCACTCAAACATATATCTGAAATTGTTAAATGAATCAAAAAATTTAAAATCTGATATAATTTAAATTAGTTGATTTAGAGGTTTTAAGTTTTAACAAAGGGAAAAAGACTGGTTCCAAGAAGGTTCATCGTCACTTTCACTGTGATTCTCTGGCGACCCAATAAGAACTTGATTACGGAATACTGGCGGCGTCGAAGAAAATCTTTAGGATACACATATCGTTTGGGCAATTAATTATTGTTACTTTTCCTTAGTGTTACTTTTTCTTAGTGTTCCTTTTTCCAAGTGGAGACTACTTTGTGGAGCATTCATATGGAAATAAATAATCTCAATTTGTGGAAATATCATCTTGCTGGGCACATAGTCTTCAAAATAGACTTGTCTTTCATTTTCTTCACAGAAAAACAAAAACAGAAGAAAAAAACAAAGAAAGAACAAAAAAGACTTTACGATGCATTCTTGTAGTCAAAGGAGGATGATGATATGGAGTTTGTGTTTAATCTTCTCTCTTTCAAACTCAATATTTATTTTTGTTTCCCCTGCTAAGCATGTGTGTCGTCAAGACCAGAAAGATGCTCTTTGGGAGTTCAAGAGCGAGTTCTACGTCGAAGGGTTACACTTGGATGGAACGCCGGTTGATAAGAAGACAGAGAGGTGGAGGAACAAGATCGATTGTTGTTCTTGGGATGGTGTCTCTTGTGATCTTAAAACGGGTAAAGTCATTGAGTTAGACCTCATGGACAGTTTTCTCAATGGCCCTTTGAGATCTAATAGTAGCCTTTTTCAACTACAACATCTTCAGAGTCTGAATCTTGGCTCCAATAATCTTTCGGGTATTCTACCAGATTCCATCAGCAACCTCAAGTATTTGAGGGTTTTAAGTCTTAGTGGTTGCAGTTTCTTTGGAAAGATTCCTTCCTCACTTGGAAATCTTTCTTATCTCACTACTCTTGATCTTTCTCGTAATAACTTCATCGGCAAGCTACCGGATTCAATGGGCAACCTAAAGCAACTAACAGATTTGGGGCTTGACAATAACAAGCTCAGTGGGAACTTTCCTCATGTACTACTCAACTTGAGCGAGCTCACTCAGATCGACCTTGGTCATAACCAGTTCGAAGGTATGCTCCCATCTAACATGAGTAGTCTCTCCAAACTGGTGTATTTCGATATAAATGAAAACTCATTCTATGGATCCATTCCATCGTCTCTCTTCATGATACCTTCATTGATCCAACTTTATTTGGGAAGAAACAGCTTTAGTGGTCCTCTTGAAATTGGGAATATCTCTTCACTATCTTCACTTGGATTTTTGTCCCTTGGAGAAAACAACTTCAATGAGCCAATCCCTAGATTTATATCGAAACTAGTCGGGCTGTGGTATCTTGACCTCGCTTTATGGAACACGAGGAGGGGAATTGTTGATTTCAGCAGCTTCTTGCATCTCAAGTCACTTACATTCCTTGACCTCTCTTATATTAATACAAGAAGCATGGTTGACTTGAGTCTTTTCTCACAGCTCATGTCACTTGGTTATCTGGATCTTTCAGGGATTAATTTGAAGATTAGTCCAACTCTTCACCTTCTCTCACCTATAGAAATCTTGACATTATCATCTTGCAGTATTGTTGAGTTTCCCAAGTTTCTAAAAACCAAAACCAGTTTGTCTTATTTAGACATTTCTGCCAATCATATTGAAGGTCAAGTACCAGAGTGGTTATGGAGACTCCCACTGCTGCAGTATGTAAACATCTCTCAGAATTTTTTCAGTGGTTTTGAAGGTTCAGTGGATGTTATTCAACAAAGTGAGATACTACTGCTTGATATAAGTTCAAACACATTCCAAGATCCATTTCCATTGTTACCAAACTCTACTAAGTTCTTTTTAGGCTCTGATAATCGGTTTTCGGGAGAGATTCCTAAGACAATATGCAAGTTGGCTTCTCTTGATACACTTGTATTGTCAGATAACAACTTCAATGGTTCTATTCCGCCGTGTTTTGAGAATTTCAATACTAAGCTTTCAGTCATGCATCTTCGGAATAACAATCTATCTGGCACTTTTCCGGAGGAATCTATCAGTGATCACTTGAAGTCACTTGATGTTGGTGGCAACATGTTATCAGGAGAACTTCCAAAGTCTTTGATCAACTGCACTCGCCTTGAGTTTCTGAACGTTGAAGACAACAGATTCAGTGACAAATTTCCATTTTGGTTGAGATTGCTTACCAATCTACAGATTCTTGTCCTTCGTTCTAACAAGTTCCACGGGCCAATATCTTCACCTGGAGTTTCTTTGAGTTTTCCCAAACTGAGAATCTTTGACATTTCCAAAAATCGTTTCGCTGGAGTTTTGCCATCAGATTATTTTGCTGGTTGGAGTGCAATGTCATCGGTCATAGACATTGTAGATATTATGCCGAGTAGGTTCGAGGGACGTGACTCGGGAAACTTGTATAACTCGGTGTCTATGACAGCAAAAGGATTGGTGATGGAGCTGGTTGGTAGTGGCTTCACAATCTACAAAACTATTGATGTCTCTGGAAACAAACTCGAAGGAGACATTCCTGAATCCATCAGTTTACTTAAGGAACTTATTGTGCTCAACATGTCAAACAACGGTTTCACAGGCCACATTGCACCATCTTTGGCGAACTTGACCAATCTTCAGTCATTTGATCTGTCTCAAAACCGATTCTCCGGAAATATCCCACCAGAGCTCGGGAAACTCACGTTTCTAGCAAGGATGAACTTCTCTTACAACAGGCTTGAAGGTCCAATACCACAAGGCACTCAGATACAAAGCCAAGACAGTTCTTCTTTTGCAGGGAATCCTGGTCTCTGCGGTGTTCCTCTCCAAGAAAATTGTGGTGGAGGAGAAGATGCAACGAAGCAAGAGCAAGAAGAAAAAGATCAAGTATTTAGCTGGATTGCAGCTGCAATAGCCTATGTACCTGGTGTCTTCTGTGGTTTCACCATCGGCCACATTCTCACTTCATATAAACGTGACTGGTTCATGAGAATCTTTCAGTTTTTTGCTTGATATAAGTTTCAGTTGCCTGATGATAACAATCATCCCCATGTCGTTTTTAAATTAATATTGAAATGTCGTAATGAATTTGGTATGCAAAATTTTATGGAGACATATGTGGCAAAGTTTCATGGAGAAACGGTTTATAATATATTGTTGTCTTCAAATAACGTAAAATCATTTAGATAAACGGAAATTTTCTTTTGTTAAGATAGAAATTTGATTAAGAATTAGTAGTGTGACTAATGGTAGCAGATGATGGGTGTATTGTCTAGGCGAACACCGTCGTTGTCACACTTTTCCTTCTCTTAATGAATCTTCAAATTCATCATCATCACGAATCTCTGCACTGATAGTTCTTAAATTTTTGTGTCTACACCAGAATATGCAGTCTGATATGGAATCAGAAATGATGTCGATTACAGGTTGAATTGGTTGGGACTTTAGTTTATTTGTATAGGTTATGGAATGACACATATTATAGTGTATGATTAGGATTTGCGTTGATGGGGTTCTCTTACTGTATGTTTTCATCATTTTTCTTGAGCCATCTCTTAGTTATTTCTCTCCATTGATCTTCAAATTGTTTTTTCTTTTTTTCCTTTTTTGCGTGTGACTATGTGTCAAAAACAGAATGTGCAGTCTTATAAAGATTCAGAAATCATGTCGAGTATGGTCTCAGTACATGCCACTGGAGAGCCAAAACTCAAAACAATTAAAATTTAATTTTACTTTTGTTTTGTGGATGATTACTTGTTCTGTTAGCCTCAAAATGGTCTTCATACAGAGCTAAAGGTAGACAGATATATGCCTCAAGATTTTAAGAGGTTATATTTTGAAAGGAAACTTGTATTAAAAGTTCGAACAACAGGAGCTCTCTGATCATCTATCTGTAAATTACAAGTTGAATTGGTTGTAACAGAGTATGGCTTTAATTTGTTGTAAAACAAAGTTTGAGGCTTTAATCGAATAACCTGACAACTTCAGGGAGCATATATGAAATTTTATTAAGGTAGGTTTGTCGCAAGGAGAATCACTGGAGACACATAAAAGAGATGGAAAACGATTTTCTACGTTGCTGCTGTAGCTGTCACCGTCGCCGGCAAGTGAGTTGAAGTTTTTTTAACGTGATTGTTATTCGCTTATGTAGTTATGTTTACAGAAAGTTGTGCTCTTATTGTTCTGGATGATCTCTCGATCCATTTGGTTAAGGTGAAAATTGTGGGTGGTCTAATACTATGAATTTGAATGATTTAGTGGCGGTTTTCGAAAAGAGTTTGATTAGTATAAATATAGGCTTGTCAGTGGCTCTTGATATGTTGATGAGAGAGCTCATGATATTAAAATTTGTGTGATTCGTCGAGGGAAGTAAGAAAAAGAAAAGAGTGATTTTGCTTCTTATTGATCAAGTAAGAACCACAAAATCCGATTAAAAAGCAATAATGAAAAACGATCAAAAGTAATGGCAGGGTATGTTTCATAATTGTATATTCTCATTCACCCGGCGTTCCGGCAATCAAGCTGCTGACTTTCTAGCAAAGAGATCTCTCCTTAACCCACATGTCTGGGAACTATTTAATAACTGTTTTTTGAACCTTCTATTGTATCAGACCGTTTAACATCTTAGTAAAAAAAATTAGCCGGCAAAAAAAGAAAAAAAAAAAATGTTTTCGAAAACAACACAACGCATATGTGAGATATAATCTCTTTCTTTAATTCAACAAACTAGATTCAAACCCGCGCTAAACTCGAGATGAGTTTATATTGTAAATTTTATTTATCATATACATAATTAAACAATATTTAAGTATTATAATTCAATTATAATATAGTTATAGTTATGAGACTTTTTCTAAAAAAATTTTCGAGATGAAAATAATTAGATATATATATATATAATAAAATCTGAGGAAATATGAAAAACTATCATACTTCTTAATATATTTATAAATGAAAAAGTTTTAGATTATAATGAATTATATAGTTTATTAAATTTTAACCCGTGCTAAATGTGAAAAATTCTTTTTAATTTATTTTCGTTCTATGTTCTTAATACAAAATCAAAATTTTAGATATGTTGATCTTTTTTTAAGAATCAAAAATATTCGAATATAACAATCAAAAATAGACATCAATCGCCATAAAATATTAATCCCAACCCGTATACAATATAATCGAATAATAAAAATATTGAATAATTTATAATATTTAGATTTTTATTAAATTGAAAATAAATCAGTCAATTCTTAATTTTAATCAAAATAAAATTTTCATTTTTTTAATTAAAAATTTTCATTGTTAATATTAATATTAGTTTTATAATATTCACATCAAAAAAATATGTCCAAAATAATTGGTGTAAGTTTAGTTAAAATTGATTTTAATATTTATAACAATAATTTTAAAGAAAATATTCGTTTGCAAGTAAAATTTTATTTTTGAAACTAAAAATATAAACTAAAGTTTACTAATTAATCTAATTAATTTATATCTTCTTAAATAAGATTTTTTGCATAAAATCTAAAATCTAGTATTTTAAAATATATTTAAAAAGAAGTTTAGATTTTTTTATTTAAAAAGATATCTAAGATTTGGTTTTGATTTAATTTTGATTTAAATTTTAATTATAATTGACATATGTCATTTGACTAAAATACCAGTAATGAAGATTTGGAAAACCATTAAAAATAATGGCATTTTCTGTAAATCACACGTAAATCATACTTAGGGATAAGGTTTATTTTAAAAAATAATCATGTTTTAATATAATAGGTGGACTGCCTAAACCTCTCTCTATTATGTTGCTTCCGCATATTTCCTCCATACTGTCAAGCTCTTCCTACTTCCCTCAAAACTATCAATTTTAATTAGAAAAACTCACAAACTTATTTTTTCTGTCAAATTCCACATACGAAATCAAAAAAAAAAAATTTGTTTGATTCTGTTAAATAGCGTTTAAGAGAATATTGCGTTATGTTAAAACGACGTCGTTTTGAATATTTTTTTCTGAATCATCATAGTACACAAAATATAAACTTGAACTCATGACCTCTCACTAAGCCACACATGTAAACAACCAGTCAACCACTATGGCAAAGTGTTTTTTTTTTATTGTACGTACTACTAACATATACATATTTTATATCTAAAATTGCAAAATCTCGTTTTTTCGAAAAAGCCTCAAAATTCCAATTTTTCTGCCAAAACCGCAACATCTCATTTTTCTATCAAAGCTACAAAGTCTCGTTTGACTAGAAAACCAGATTTTGCAAGTTTGGTAGAAAACGAGATTTTGCGGTTTTGGTGGAAAAACCAGATTTTACGATTTGGGTGGAAAACGAGATTTTGCGGTTTTGGCGGAAAAAAAAAGATTTTGTGGTTTTGGAGTAAAAACGAGATTTTGCAACTTTAATTAGAAAACGAGATTTTGCTGTTTTGGTAGAAAATTTAGATTTTGTGGTTTTTTCGAGAAAAAAAAGATTTTATGGTTTTAGAAATAAATATATATATATATATGGTAGTAGTACTTACAATAATAAGCTCTTTGTTATAGTAGCTGTGTAGATGTGTGAGTTTTAGTAACATATCATGAGTTCAAGTTTCTATTTTATTAAAATTGATAGTTTATGAGGAAATAGGAAGAGCTTGACAGTATGAAAGAAAATGTGGAGAAGCAGCATAGTAGAGAGGGGTTTAGGCAGTCCTCCCTAATATAATAGATAGATAGATAGATTGCATCCTATTTTATGAAAGTTTTTGTAAGTTTTGAATACCAGAATACGCCGCGTTTGAGACCGTTTTGGTACACCCAAAATTAGAATCTACGAACTTGTAAATAATATGATAGCACTCTCGAAATATTTGCGCTTGTCACAAATTGGTCCAACACATCACAAAATTATGAACCTGTTGGTGGTGGGCTGTGATGATAAAACTTTTGATCAATATCCTCTTTAATGGTTTTGGGAATTTCTGCTGCAAATCTTTGTTACCTGTTTGCTACCTACCGATTTTTTTTTTCTGTTTAAGACCTGGGGCAATTTTCACTGTTGAAATCACAAACATGATATTATAACTACCCCACGAAGAGATGTTCCTAGAATTATTTTTACGAGGCATGTGAATTGATGGGCATAAATACATAATAAACCTTCATCAAATTGCATATGAAATTAATATAAAGTTTGAACTCTCCAGTTTTGAAGCCACCATGTATTTCTTCTAAATACTCAGTCGACATCGTAATAGTGAAAACACGTGATAATCATGTATCATTGACTAGCAACTCTACTGCAAGAGATAAACTGAAACGATTTCACACCTTCTTTTGTAAAAATAGCGGAAAACGTGTTCGTTGTGTCTAGATATAGCAAACCATACATCAACATCAATCAATTTTCACAGGAGACATGTTAAGTCAAGCTTTGATTTCTTCCACAAATTTAAAAGACGAATCCAATGATTTAGAGTCATCATCAACATCACTCGTTTAAATGCAACTGCCATCTCTATCATCTCTCACTACTAACAAGATTTTCTTTTTGATGGGTTTTGTACTCTATTTAAAAACGTGTAGCCAACATAAAGATCTCAAGGTCTGCCCTTAAACAGAGTTTGCAGCTTTTGTGGACCATTTATCAATTATTCTTCAGAGGAGACTTGTTAGGTCAAGCTTTCATCTTCTTACACATATGATCTAGAGTCACCATTAATATACCTGTATTCACAGCCAAAAAAACACAAAAAAGAGAGAATATGATGGATTCTTGTAGTGAGAGGAAGATGATGACAATATGGAGCATGTGTTTAATCTTCTCTCTTTCTAACTCCATACTTGTTATTGCTTCTCCTGTTAGGCACTTGTGTCCTCCAGACCAGAGGGATGCTCTTTTGGAGTTCAAGAGCGAGTTCTATGTCGAAGAGTCAGCAGATTTCGATTTCTCTATGTTACCGGTTGATAAGAAGACAGAGAGGTGGAGGAACAACACTGATTGCTGTTTTTGGGATGGTGTCTCTTGCGATCCAAAAACAGGCAAAGTCATTGAGTTAAACCTCACGCTAGGTGCTCTCAATGGCCCTTTGAGATCTAACAGTAGTCTATTTAGACTACAACATCTTCAGAGTCTAGTTCTTGATCGCAATAATATTTCGGGTGTTCTACCAGATTCCATCGGCAACCTCAAATATCTGAGGGTTTTGACACTTAAACATTGCCGCTTCTTTGGAAAGATACCGTCTTCAATTGGAAACCTTTCTCATCTCACTGATCTTTATCTATATGATAATGATTTCACTGGTGGGCTACCAGATTCCATGGGAAATTTGAAACAGCTAACAAAGTTGTTGCTTGGCTATAACAAGCTCAGTGGGAACTTTCCTCCTATGCTACTCAATTTGAGCGAGCTCACCTATATCAGCCTTCGTAGTAACCAGTTCAAAGGTATGCTCCCATCTAACATGAGTAGTCTCTCCAAGCTGTCCAGTTTTTATATAGGCGAAAATTCATTTTACGGATCTATTCCGTCGTCTCTTTTCATGATCCCTTCGTTGATCGAGCTTTACCTAGGAAGAAACAGCTTCAGTGGTTCTCTTGCGATTGAGAATATTTCTTCACCATCAAAATTTGAAACTTTATCCCTTGGAATAAACAATTTAAGTGGGCCGATCCCTGGATTTATATCGAAACTAGTCCGCCTCCACTTTCTTGACCTCTCTTATTGGAACACAGGGAGGGGCATGGTTGATTTCAGCATCTTCGCACATCTCAAGTCACTTGATACGCTTATCCTCTCCCATCTGAATACAAGAAGCGTGTTGGACTTGAGTCTTTTCTCACATCTCATGTCACTTGTTTATCTTGATCTTTCAGGGAATAATTTGAAGATCAATTCAGCTCTCCATCTTCCGCCATCCATAGATTCCTTGGTTTTATCATCATGCAATATTTCTGAGTTTCCCAAGTTTCTACAAACCCAAGCCAATTTGTCTAATTTAGACGTTTCTGTCAATCAAATTGAAGGACAAATACCAGAGTGGTTATGGGGACTGCCAAAGTTGAGGTATGTAAACATTTCTCATAATTCATTCAGTGGTGTTGAAGGATCATTGGATGTTATGCAAAGAAGTGTCTCAATAGAAATGCTTGATATAAGTTCAAACAATTTCCAGGGTCCATTTCCTTTGTTACCAAACTCTACCAAGTTCTTTTTAGGCTCTGATAATCGGTTTTCTGGAGAGATTCCTAAGGCAATATGCAAATTGGTTCAGCTTTATACACTTGTTTTGTCCAACAACAACTTCAACGGTTCTATTCCTCGGTGTTTTGAGAATCTCAGAACTACTCTTTACGCCTTGCATCTTCAGAATAACAGCCTCTCAGGCGGTTTTCCAGAGGAATCTGTGGGTGATCAGTTGATATCACTTGACATTGGCCACAACCGGTTATCAGGAGAACTTCCCAAGTCACTTATCAACTGCACTCGTCTCGAGTTTTTGAATGTGGAAGATAACAGGTTCAATGATACGTTTCCGTTTTGGTTGAGATTGTTGCCCAGTTTAGAGATTCTTGTCCTTCGTTCTAACGACTTTCATGGCCCCATATCTTCTCCTGGAGTTTCTTCGCGTTTCCCCAAGCTGCGAATCTTCGACATTTCTGAAAATCGCTTTTCTGGAGTATTGCCATCAGATTACTTTGCTGGTTGGAGTGAGATGTCAGTAGAGATTATGTTTTCTAAGTATACAGGAGGCTCTCCATACTATCAACAGGCTGTGGTTCTGACAAACAAAGGATCAAAGATGGAGCTAATAGGGATTTGTTTCGCAATGTACAAAACCATCGACCTCTCTGGAAACAGATTTGAAGGAAATATTCCAGAATCCATCGGTTCACTCAACTGATTGTGTTCAACATGTCAAACAACGCTTTCACAGGCCAGATTCCACCATCTCTGTCGAACTTGACCAATCTCCAATCACTGGATCTATCCAAAAACAGATTGTCCGGCAAAATCCCACCAGACCTCAGGAAACTCACGTTTCTAGCGAGGATGAACTTCTCTTACAACATGCTTGAAGGTCCAATACCACAAGGCACTCAGATTCAAACCCAGAATAGTTCTTCTTTTGCAGAGAATCCTGGGCTATGCGGTGCTCCTCTCCAAAAAACCTGCAGTGTAGGAGAAGAAGAAGCAACAACGCAAGAGCAAGATGAAGAAAAGGAGGAAAAAGTTCAAGTATTCAGCTGGATAGCAGCTGCCATAAGCTATGTACCTGGTGTCTTCTGTGGTTTCACCATCGGCTACATTCTCACTTCATATAAACGTGACTGTGGATCGTGAAGATCTTTCACTCTTTTGCTTAATATAAGCATCAATTGCTTAATGATATCTACTTATATTATAATCATCTCCATGTTGTTTTTGGATTAATCTCTTAATATCTTATAAATAACTTGTTATGGAAACTTTTATATGGAGAAATAAACTTTTATATTGTTGTGAAGAAAATGTGAATCCTAACGTATTTTTTTCCCATACAGGTAGTACCCAGGGAGAATAAATAAATTTCTGAGCAAAAAACAAATAAAGTTGAACCGAAGGGCCTAAATGAAATAAGCTGAAAAAATGTAAGTAACTCTAATGTTTTGAGTTGTAATATTTACGAGTGTTGTTTGGTTCGTTTCAATGTTTCCCATATTTTCGTTACATTACTATCTCTCTCTCTCCCTCTTTTGCTTTCGTTTTTTTTTTCTTCCTCAGATTCAGTTCCAGCAACCTCAACAAAAGAACCCTAATTTTCACATTACCTTTCAAAAAGAAAATCACAATTACGTCTGAGACTCGTATTCTTACGCTTCCACAGTGTTAATTTTTTTTGTTTTATTTTTGGTGTACCAAAAATGGAACACATGAAAAAGGTTAGATGCGGATTCGAATATTCTATTGCTACTTCTACCTCTAGATATTTTATTTTTTCTCCTTTCCTTAGCGTCATTTTCTCACCCTTTTCCCTTACAAAATTGTTCTTTGTATGGTTGAAATCGTGTAATATTCGACGATTTTGTGAAATAATTTTGATTTAAGTCTGTGTTCTTACGTTATTCGTAGTTTTCAGTTACTGCGAATAATTTATTATTAATCCGAAGACGAGTAAATAGTAGTTTAATGTGGGCAAAGGTAACGTATAAAAAAGCTAACTTTCTGTGTCTTATAATCTTTTCTTTTCTCTCACATTCTTGTGAATCTTTTTGGGCAAAACTCAGGAATTGTAAGATCCTTAGACTTTCTGTTTCTTGAAGCATCGTTTGATTTTTTTTTTTTTTTTTTGTTGTTGTTTAGATTTGTCTCTTTCCTTGCTTCCATGTCTGCGTTTTGTCCCGCTCTATGTATTGCCATTTGTCTGGTTAACAATTTTTCGAATTTTTGTTGAAAAAGTTTAAGATTTTTTTTTCTTTTTCTCAGAATCTATTGTTCCATGATTGGTCAAGGCAGTTTGCTAAATCAGTCAGTAATCGTTTGTTTGAGTGGATTTTACTCTGATTCTGATTTGTTTGTGTGTGTGTGTGTGTTTTTTTTGTGTGTGTAGTTGCAATAAGCTATCTGAGAGTGGAGCCTTCGTCATTAACAAACGTTGATCATCTTAATTTGTATATAAGCAAATTTAATAAATTTCATACAAGATGGAGGAGATGTCATCTGATAATATACATGGAGTCATCTTAGCTGTGTCTTCGAGTATATTCATCGGTTCTAGCTTCATCATCAAGAAGAAAGGTCTCAAGAAGGCTGGTGTGAGCGGAGCCAGAGCAGGTTTTGATTCAATCAAGCTGTTTACTTATACTCTTGCTCTTCAAAATTACTTCTTATTGTTTTAACTGATTTTGCTGTGTGTTGTTTTTTTGATGTGATCAGGTGAAGGAGGGTATGGCTACTTATATGAACCTTGGTGGTGGGCTGGAATGATAACAAGTAAGCTTTGATCAGTTATGTTGCAAAAGTTTAAACCTGTTTGCTTGCTAGCTATAGATGTTTAAGGCTTTATAAATTTTTCAATCAGAAGCACATAACTGATGCTGATCAGTATGATTAAATTTTTGTGGGCTTGGGGCATGTTTTGTCAGTCACTAGGACACGATCTCTCTGTATTGTTTCTAGCATTTGTCGGATCGTTAATGGAGGACTTATGTTTTCCAAGGATTATGTATTATTTTGGGTCATCATGATTCTATTTTCGAAGAGTTACATCATTAGACTGATCTCAAACCATCTCCCTAATCAATTGTTAAACTGTTACTTGGGAATAAGGAGAAACAAACAAGTAGATGCAATCCAAGATTCAGTTGAATTATAACGACAGAGATGGAGCTTGTGTATGATAATTAATAGGCTTATGTTCCAACTTTTTTTATTTTGCAGTGATTGTTGGGGAAATAGCCAATTTTGCAGCTTATGCATTCGCACCTGCTATTCTAGTGACACCCTTGGGAGCTCTAAGTATTATTTTCAGGTATCTGTATCCACTATGCCTAATGTCTCTCACGTTGTGTATTTTTCTTACAACAACGAAGTTTCCTGAAAACAGAACCCGTGTTATGCAGCGCAGTGCTTGCACATTTTATTTTGGAAGAGAAGTTGCATATGTTTGGTATACTTGGCTGCGTCCTCTGTGTTGTTGGTTCCACAACGATTGTTTTACATGCTCCTCACGAGCAGAACATTGAATCAGTCAAGCAAGTATGGCACCTTGCTACTGAACCAGGTATATACAGCTATAAAGGTCTCTTTATTTTGTCAAAAGACAGAGATTCTAATTTGACTGTAACATGATGTTTTGTTTGAATCTTTTAACTAGGTTTCCTTGCTTACTCTGGAGTGGTTTTGGTTATGGTACTTGCATTGATCTTCTACTACGAGCCACGTTATGGAAAGACGCATATGATAGTTTATGTTGGGATTTGCTCTTTAATGGGTTCTCTTACTGTACGTTCCCATCTTGAGCCATCTCTTAAGTTATATATTTCTCCTCTCTTTTCATCTAAGTGTCTCGGTCTCTCTTGGTAGGTTATGAGTGTTAAAGCTGTGGCGATCGCCATAAAGCTGACTTTTTCTGGGATGAACCAGTTCAAGTACTTCCACGCATGGATCTTCATCATAGTAGTGACCATATGTTGCATTTTGCAAATCAACTACTTGAACAAGGTAATAACAACAAGATCTTGATTCCAACAGTTTTCCAAAAAACAAACAGTTAATTTGTTTCATTTGTGCAGGCTCTGGATAATTTCAACACCGCGGTTATATCTCCAGTGTACTACGTTATGTTTACAACATTCACCATCTTAGCTAGTATGATCATGTTCAAGGTAAAATGGTGAAGTGGTCATAAACTAAAAGATTTACTTTTTGATATATATGAGGACATGATCATCATTTGTTTATGGTTTCCACAGGACTGGGCTTCTCAGAGCGGATTGCAAATTGCGACCGAGCTATGTGGCTTTGTGACCATTTTGTCAGGAACCTTTCTTCTCCACAAGACAAAAGATATGGGAAACAGTTCCAGCTTACGTGGCACCACGACACACGCGCCTAGAGAGACTCCTGTTTTCATCAATTCAAGTTCCACTCGCAGTGCCAACTCCAATCTTTAACCTTTTCATTTTACAATCCCATGGCACAGATGGTAGATCATCTGACTGCCTAAAACGAGGCAACACGAGCAACAAAAGGACTCAAAGAGAGCTTTTTTGAGAGGGAGGTGATAAGGAAAACAAAGAAAAAAAAATGTGCAAATGGGTTTTAAAGGTAACTCTATTTTTGAGGAGGGGAAGGTTTAGAGAATGATTCGTTAGGGATAATATTTGATTAATTGCTAAAAGTTCTTTTTATTTAATTTTGTTTCTCATATGAGATATAGGAATCTCTAAACACAGATTTAAGGATTACAGCTTTACTTTGTTTTGTCTCTCTCATTTAATGTTGTTAATTTGGCATATAACAGATTAATCAAGAACACGTCTGCTTTTGTAAGTTGAACTAGAACCAAACTAGGCATCGCAAAAAAAACTGGACCGGACATTAGGCCTACCGGACATCCTGAACTGGAATTGACTGGAAATTACCGGTTTGGATCGAGTTCAGTTAATGCCCGATAGTTTTTCTTTATGAAAAAAATATCTTTTTTTTTTTTGGTGAATTGGGAATCCAAAATATCTGAACTATAGTTATATAATTTATAAATTAAATATATAAATTATTTTTTAGATAGTATAGGTATATTTTTGATATTATGGGTATATATTTTAAAAAAAATCCGGGTTTTTGGATATATTTTTAATATTTCGGATATATTTTTAGGAAAATAATTCGGGTTTTCAAGTTATTTTAACACAATTTTATATAATTATTTTATTTTCAGCTAAAAATATCTGAACTGAAACCGCAACCGTTGTATATAAAAAAAAATCTCAGGTTTAAAATGATTATCATATTTGAGATCTGAACCGACTCGGAATTAGTAGATCCGAATCAACCCGACTCGGAACTGGTAAGATCTGAACCGAACTCTACTCGAAAACATTTGAAAACATTAACACCCCAAACCGACCCAAATACCGGAATCCCATACCTAAACCAAAGGCATTTGTTTGTTACCAAGATGTTTCGGGCCTAGACACATAATTTCTTCAGGTTGATATAGCGTCCCTCTGTCTTTGGTGCTTGAACTTGGGACCTTTGGGTGGCTACGTTATGCGGCAGTTGAACTACTACAACCTTGCAACAAGAACGATATCCACATGGACCACAACCATGCATGTATCTTTCTTTCTAGCTTTTGAGAAGAACATTTAACAAGAAGAAAAAAGATAAGCCCAAATAGCCATAGCTCCGAAATGTATGCCCTAAAAAAATGAGAGGTTAGTTTAGTGAGTTGTAGATAAAATGGCACATGGTTTTGTCTTATGATGAAGTTTTTATTTTAATGCCATTTTCCGAACAATAGACCGGACAAAAGACCTAAAAAAAGGCATCTTTCTGTTCTGGTGGTGATCATCATCTTCCGTAGTGGAGATGTGATTGAAGAAGCAGACAAGTGAAGATGGGACATGAGAGTTGGGTCGATTTTTTAATTAAATTAATAATGTGAAAAAACAAAATTGACTTTCCCTAACAAAACAAACTTCCACGACTCTTCTTCTACACTTTTGCCATGTGATCTTCTTCTTTCACTCTTTTGGGGTTATCATTAATTCATGATACTCGCCTAAGTACAGCTTTAAATCTTCTTTGACCTCTCCACGAAACTCAAAAAGTGTCTCGAGATGAGACTAGTGCCAATAACAAGTACCCCCTACGTACTTTGGCCCGACCTGTTTCGTGAAAAGGAAAAATCACATATCTTTTTGTCTCTTGGGTAGATATTTTAAAATATTTTGTTTTGGATTCTACAGATATTTTGAATCCGATATTTGAGTATCACGAGTACGTTTTGAGTTGGATATTGTAGGATGTACAACGTACGGGTAAAAGAAACTGACATCATACATGCTTAATTAACGCGTTTTGATAAGTACTTGCTATACAAAACACAAAAAAATGCTTGTGAATAGTCTTCAAGCTTGCAATAAGTCTAAAAGCACATATATTAATCACTAAAAGCACGTTTAGAAAACAATATCTGAAAGTTATCACAAGATCAGAACATATAACGTAAAGGGTTTGCACAAGTGTCGTAGTTGTACCATCATTCAGATTCAACCCCGCATATATTGGCACAATCCATATCGTTGACAAAAAAGAAAAAGAGAGTTACAGAGACAAAGTTAAGTTCCATTGCCGCGTTGTACAACAAATTCTGTTATTCGCTAGCTATTAATGTTCTTTTAGTTTAATGTGTACCATTCAATCCGTTAAGTCGACAGAACCAAACCATTGGCCACATGCACGTAGCCATGTAGGACACACACTACTTCTCAACACCCCAACATTAGTTAAACTATAGCTTCCTAAACTCCAAATGCTTTAACTAATCTGTTTGCCAAAACCATGTCCTTGTAAGTCACACACTCATGATATACAAGTTATTATTATTATAAAACCTTTCTAACTTCAACAATATATATAGAACTACATTTCCCTTTTGCTCATAAACCAAACTCAAACCTTCTCTCATAACAAGATCCAGGGATATCTTGACTTGAGCCATTCATTCCAAAGCTTTTGTTTCTAATACAAGATATGGCATTCTTGAGAAGTTTTTTTGCCACCAAGCAAATCATTCGCCAATCTTTTGCTACTGAATCATCAACACCGAAAGGTTTCTTGGCTGTCTACGTTGGAAAAAATCTGAAGAAGAAGAGATTTCTTGTACCGGTTTACTACTTGAACAAGCCATCTTTCCAAGCTTTGCTGAGGAAAGCAGAAGAAGAGTTTGGTTTTGATCATCCAACCGGTGGTTTAAGCTTACCATGCGATGAAGCTTTCTTCTTCACTGTTACTTCTCAGATTCGTTGAGCCCACACAAGAATCAAGTTGTTTAGGAGGAAAAGACACATTGTAAATATTATTGTTTTTATACTGTTAAGTTGGCTAAACTTCAACGTAGTAATCAAAACTAGTAATTCAATGAGAATATTATGCTTTCAATTTCCATATTCTGTATACTCCATATTTTATAAAATGCAGTCAAACTAGACGCACGCATTTTGTATCAGCCATATTATGCATCATTAAATTGTGGGTTCTCTACTTAAGTATTTTCATCAAGGCTAGGTGATAAACTTGAATCCACCTCCGTATATTTTTAACTAAAATTTTTAAAAGACAGAATCATTCTGAGTAACTTTCAAGATTAATTCAAACATTATAAATTTTATAGTAGATTAATTTTACATGGCACTCTTCTGACTCTCATGAAAGTTCTTTATTTAAGGTAACTCTTCGGCTCGCTTCCGGCAGTGCTTGTACCTTTCTGCTCGTACCTTTTATTTTTAAAAACCAATTTTCAAAAAAAAATGTTAACGTAATCTCATAAGTGTATTTTTTAATATTTTGATTTTTCTTATTTTCTGAATTGTAAAACTATTTATTTTGAATTTATTAGATTTATTTAAAAGACAATGTAGTCAAATTTTAATAAAATCAAGAAAGGTGGATGTGGAAAAATGTTCCATTTGACCTATTTTGTCAAATCCCCCTTAAATAAATACTCTATTTTTTTGTTTTATGAATTCTAGAATGCATATTCTACATTTTACATTGTGTTGAATATGAATCCAACTATTTGTATGTATTTTAAAGTTTACAATGCATATTGTAATGTTTACTTTAAGAAGAATTAATCTTTATCTAGTTCTTACAAGGTAATTTTTACAATAAAATATATTAAGAAATTATTTACATTAAACAAAATGAGAAAAATAGCTAAATCAAATAATGGTTTTTTTTGTTTTCAACGAAATCAAATAATGGTCTTCTTGCCACCAATTAAGCATTCCACAATAAATTAAAATCTTTTGTCATTTATGTAGTGAAGACCTTTGATCATTTAGTGTATAATTTTTTTATAATGCATCATTTTCTCACTATTTAAAGGGTTCTTTGTTCCTTGGTTGGTGACAATATGAGGATCACATCATTCTCTTTCTCTTGTAAAACATTTGTCATCAACACTGTTTCACCTTGAGTTTTTTTTTTTTTTTTTAAGAAAAAAACTGAAGTGATTTTTTACATAGACTGAACTAAAACAGAATTTTTTATTTTCTTCTTTTTTATAACAAAAAGATAAAATTTGAGAAATAAATGAAATTTTATTTTTTCATTTTGAGTGAAACAAAGAAAAAAGTTTTAAAAAGTCACACAAAAACGATATTTTTTATATTTTTATTTATTTTAAAAAGAAAAAAATAAGGACATTATTTTTTATTAAAAAATGTTTTGTTGTTTTATTCTTAATAAAATAGATATACACATAATAATCTCAAATTTTTTTTTTTTTTTTATATGATACTAGGAATCTGCCCGCGCTACGCGCGGGTTGCATCTTTTATTTTTTATTTTTTAATTTGTTTTTGACGTAGCCTGAAATTAAGAGATTTAGGAAAAATAGATACGGAGCTTTGAGTCATTTGTGTTAGTCTGGAAGATGGTAAATTTGTTTATATTATTTATTTGTTTTTGTGGGTGATCTTACCCTTTTTGTGAATATTTTTTTAAAAGTTATTTTTCTATTCTATTATATAAAAAAAATATACTGCGATACTCTATATATTTCTCTTTCCTTAACAATATTTTTTACTCTATTCACATAAGGGTTTTTCATTTTAGTCTCTATCACATTCTCGTGTTCGATATATTGTATTAGGTAAAAAAAGAAAATAGGTTTAATTTCAATTAAGCAGGTGGTGTGATTTTGTATCTCTCACATTCGATTCATTCTCATTACGATTGTTAGCTTGGAAAGGCCTAACGAAAATTCTCATAAGTCATATGTTATCTTATTTTTCGCTCCTTCTCCATTCTTGCAATGGTTTTAAAACGTTGTTTACAAATGTTTTTTTTATAATCGGCGAATTGAATCGTCCTCATATGCGTTACGTAAAAGAATCGTTACACACCCGCTCCTCCCACCTTCTCATCCCGTTGATGGTTCCATTAATCACACAATAAACGTTTTCAACAGACTCTTCGTTTATCAAGACCTCAAAGGATAAATTTGATGCCGTAATTGACCAGTACTTCACCTCTCTGACTCCCTCAGCTTCGACCGCCTTCGAAATGGCTACAAAACACTTAAAAGCTCGACCAGCAGCCACTCTAGCGGCTGTCGCCACGATTTAGAGTAATCCTTATGAGCTCCGAACCTCAAAAGAATACGAGGTGAATCATTTTTCGTAATCTGGAACCAAACATTTAGTTTCAGGGTGTTTTGATTTGTAAATCGTTCTATTTCACTGTCTTCTTTTCCGATTTGATTAATCTCTTTTCTTCTGATTTTTCGTTCTGTGTTTGCTAAATTTTGGTCCATGAAGAAGGTGCTTCACCGAGGATTTAAGCTGGCTAAATGGTAATGCGATTTGGTTTTCTTTCCTCGATCTTCTGTGCTTGCTTGAAAATATGTTCAAAATTTGCAGATTCTGCTATGATCTAGCTTTTGTGTTGTCTACGATTAAATCTGATGAACTAAGTATATTTGGATGTCACTGTTTCATCCGTTGTTTGCGACTTTGATTTTGATTTCTTATGTTGATATATTGATTTTTTATATATGCAGCAAAACAGCTTTGCAAATGGCTAATTCACACCTCAAGATACTCAAGAACAAAAAGGAGATTCAGATCATACAGCTGAGGAGAGAATTAGCTCAAGTATTGTTGGCTTGATTCTCCAGGTCCGTGTTTCTCTCAAATATTCTTTAATGTATAGGCTTTGTGTTTGGTATTGATAGCTGAAATTTTTTGATAGTAAATTCTCTCTTATGGCTGTTTGTAAGTTAAATAGTATCTCAAGGTTCAAGATTTAACTTGATCAAATTAAAATCAGGAACATGCATAATGAAAAAATAGATCGGAAATCAAATGAAACGAAAAGAGGTAAGATGAAAGATCAGTCTCGGAATCAAGCGTGAAAGAAACATATCAATGATCAAACCTGATTGTGCGGATGAAAGCCCAAATTCCTTAAATTAAATTGTATTTCAAATTCGTGCGATCCATACCTTGATTAGGGTGTATTTATAGCAGAACTCCAGGTAGCTAGGTCCTCCAGGAATCCCAATAGTCGGATTCAATGCTAAAGAGTGGTGTAGGAACGTCTTGAAACAGAGTTATGGCGTCGCAGTCGAAACGTCGAAACATCGAAACATCGTAACGTCTTCACCATCCGAGAGAGGGAGCTCCGCCGTAAGGGAGAAGAAAGAGGTAAGGCGATTAAGGGAAGACAAATAAGAATCGCCGACGAGCTTTAGACAATTTCCTTTAAGCAATCTGTGTTTGAAAAGAAAAGGCCCAAAGTAATCTGTGTTTGAAAACAAAAGGCCCAATAAAATTATTTGAGGACACCTGTCAATTTTTCCCCCAAAGAAGACAATTTGATAATAATAAAGTTCAGTTCATTCTCTCCTTTGGGGGAAAAATTGACAGGTGTCACCTCTAATATAAATATTTCCCGATTTATTTCTGTTGGGCTATTCTCAATATTTACATATTCATTTACGAGGGGTTGGGCTTCAGATTGGTCGGTCTTTTGGGCCTCACATTACTCGGCCCTATCGTATCTTCCTTTTCTCTCTCTCTTGTCGATTGTGTTTCCTCTTCCGACGAAACAAAGTTTCAGAGCCGATGTAGATATTCAAGGAACGTTACGACACTTTACTCTCCTCTCGGACGTGGTTAACCTCCTCTTGCGCATTCATTCCGGGTAATTGCATTCCTAGAGAAGTTATTTGAGGTTTAAATATCCCCTCCTCCAGCCATGAATCGCACGTTTCCGACGAAAAGCAAAAGTGCGGTCTGTTCAGGTTTCAAGCTCTTACAATGGCGAACCCTCAAATTCTTCTTTCCGAATTGAGAGCAGGCGGGTGCTCCAACACTGCCGAGGTCCGATTACTGCGATTTTGGGAGGCCAGAAATGTTAGGAAAGGAGGCGAACTCATGAGTGTTTACATGCTGTTCGTCGACGAAAATGTAAGATCCTGTTCCCCAGAACAAGTGTTTGACGATTCTCTCTTATTATCATTCTCTTAACGTTTGTTTCTCTTCTCTAACAGTCAAGGGTTACCCAAGGATCTGTTAGTGCAAATCGTCAACAGAGGTTTATGGATTGTCTCCGTCGGGGCTCTGTCTACATTTTAAGCGGGTTCGACGTCGTACGCAGCAGCCCAAACTTCCGGTCCTGTGATGCTCCACACTTGATTCGGTTCAATGATAGAACTTCTTTAGAGCACAGCCCCGCGTGTCTTAGGCCAATATCTACGGAGGTTTTCAGATTCATGCCATATAGTCAGATTCTTGAACTGGCCAACACTGGGAAACAACTTTAAGGTATGTGTTCTCGCTCATGAGTACTTTTGATGGCTTCGTATAAACATTTGCTAAAGTAACTCAGTTAATTTGGAACAGATGTAATTTCATGATTCTTTTTTCTTACAATCTTCTATTTTGCACCTAAAGCTTACATATAAATCTAGATGTGGTTCTTCTCATTCGTTTGCCAAACGGTCGTACTGCTCATCTCAAATTGTTAAATGTACATTCAAGCAACGTCATTACAAGGTTCTGATATTCCGTCCCGTAAACGTCTCATACGAAACATATGGAGATAAGTGTTTCATCCTTTCTTAGAAAGATATAGCAATTTCCTCCTAATCTTCTCTGCCATAATATCGCTTTTTGCTTCAGGTGAGAAGATGTACGACAAGGCAAGAAGACCACCAAACCATTGAGATTTCTCCCCCACGAACCCAGATTCACAAGTTTTATATCGAACGCAGCTTAGTCACCTCACACAGCTTAGATGAAAAAGGTTAATTTCTCATTCACCTTTCCTCAGTTAAATTTTAATTTCGTGGATATCATTCCAATTATTTTCATCTCCACCTAACTTACAACCAAATTCCCCACGATCGACTGCAACTATACCTTACAAACCTAAGTTATTTGAAGCCTATGTGCACAAAGCTTACAACAAAAATCACTTTCTAACATACTAGGATTGAAGCGTTTAATGTTCCTGCTAAAATAAACTATTGCTAACAGTGTTAGTTTTTCTCACTTTTCACTTCTAACATCTAAAAATGTTTAAAAATGGATTACAAACAATTAGAGAATTACATACCCTCGATGGAACATATAAGCATCCGACAAAAACTGGGACACGAGAGAAATTTACTCCACAAAATCCAATGAATTGGTAGAAGAGGAGAGTGAAGAGCTAGAGAGATGAGGTGTGGGTAAAATAAAGTAGAGTTTTTTCTCTCATTGGGAGAAAAAATGCCATCTGTCCTCATTTTTCTGGGCCAAAGCCCGAAAATATTCTATTGGGCCGTATTCAAAGTTTGGAAATTGTGTTTGATGGAGTTGGTCTTTAATTTGATGAAGTTGGCTGGGCTTCGTATTAGTCGGTCTTTTCATCTTCGTCTTCCGACGGTGAAGAGCTTCAAGCAACGTTACAGCGTTTCCACTTCTTCGCCTTTACTCACCCTTTAGACGTCATTATTCCACTCTTGGGCATTGATTCCGACTTATTGCATTCCAAGAGAAGTTGTTGGAGGTTCGGCTATAAATTACTTCTAATCCAGCCATGAAGCGCACTATTACGACGGTGAGGAAGAGTGTAGGCGAAGAAGTGGAAAGAATACTTAAGAGATTCACCCAAAGGAGAAGAACACTCATAATCTACATACTTAAGTTTCTTTTCTTCAATCAAATTTATGTTTTAGCTGTACGTAGTGTTTAGAGTTTAATTTCTCTTACTTCAATGTTTAGAGTCTAATTTCTCTTATTTCAACTCTTAATTTCAGATTTAATTTTCTAGACAGCTGTTCTTATCGAATTCTGCTTCATCCTCAGGTTCGTTTCGATAATCTATTTTTCTTCACACATTTCTTTGATTTGTTTACCTTCAAATTCTCATTTGTGTATGTGTTTTGGTCGAACATATAAGCAAAGGTCCGTAAAGTTTATCAAAGAACGGAAAGACCCAAAAGCTTGATTTACAACACTGACTTAAAGCGGTAAGTTAGAGTTTAATCTTCTTCTTCACTATTTTTTCCTTCACTGAACACAATCTGATCTTTGGTTTATGTTCACCGACGTGTATCTGTGTCTTTACATTCTCACTGAACAAAGGGGTAGGTTCGTCGCTTGAATTTACGAGGTGTATCTCTGTCTTTCTACATCTAACCTTAAAAACAATAACGAAAGCTTAACATCACATTTAGGAATATTCAGGGACTTAATCCAAGAAAGCTTTTCATTTAAGAGACTCTCAATGGAAAGTACGGTGAATCTCATTACCATGTGTTTGTGTATGTGTGTTTTGCTTTTATCATGTGGTCTCTTCTGAATGATAAGATAACACAAAAGACAAAAAAAAAGAAAAGAAATTGTATTACTTTTCATCGACAAAAAAGTATACAAAACAACTATGTAGGTCTACTATTTTTGCTCTTTCTTATTT